>JABCKH010007991.1:0-17815 GCA_018851285.1 Lyophyllum semitale | reverse complement strand
CACAGCTTGCGGAAGTGGCAAAAGCCAGCGCTCGGGTTTCCACTCCGATGCGTCTGGGCCCCACAAGGCGGGATCCCGGTTGGCGTTCAGAATTGAAACAAAGATCTCGGTATCTCTCCGGACCAGGATGGAGTGCATCTCGCGCCCGTCACGCCCTTTAATTGGTTCCGATAGAGGTAGAACAACGTCCTTTCGGGCTCTAGTTGGAGTAACATGAGATCCGACCCGTTCAATAGACCGGCTGAGTACCTACATTCTTACTACTGTGTGGATCGGCGGATAGCTACAAAGGCAAAATCTAAATCAGGGGCTTGAAGGAATAGACACGGGATGAACCTACACGCGTAGGGTTTCACGGCATATCGCGTCCATAAAAGGCAGCGCGACCAAGTCGTCATAAAGAAGATTTCCATTTGTACTGAGCGCGGTCGTTATTTCTTCACGAAGCCTCTCCTGTTCTTTGGGATGCATCGATAGAAGGTAGATAATGCGCGAAAGGGCATTCGAGGTGGTATCGGTTGCGGCGAAGATAAGTGTCCTGTGCCAACAGTTATTTGCGTCCGTCAGAGCATTGGTTTTTGAACTTATGACATCTAATAGTATTTCATTTGAGCGACATTGACTGATGATCATTGAGAAAAGCATACCTGTCCCAGGACCTCCTCATCGGGCAATCGATCTTCTGCCGCCTCTGTGTTCGCTTTCACTGAAAAAAGAGGTCATGAAAAACAGGGACATAAGGATTGGGTGGTACTTGCTGAGGATGCTCATGAGATCTTTGGCCTGCTTGACCTGATCCATAAGCGGCTTGTCACCTGCTTCAAGGGCCCGTTTTTTCTCATTGAAGATGTGTACTGTGGTTTTATCCATGATGTTAATGATATCCCGGAGCCTGCGACCATTCTTCCAAGGCATGAAATCTACAACAAACCTTCGGAACCGCGGGGAACCGATCTTGACAAACGCCGGCAGCAAGTATTGGAGTTGGAATCGCATTGTGGACTGCACGGGTCTAGGGAGCATCAATCAGCCCTTCTTTTTCCTCAATGTTCTAGGGGAACTCGCTTACACAAATTGTTGAACTGCTTTGCTGTATTGGTGTGGCTCTGCCCCTTCCACTAGCGGATCGAAAGAATACCCGAGTCCGCTCTGACCGATCATTTCGAGCGCAGCTCGATTCATCCAGTGCAAAATATCGACCTATTGAGTATCAGCATCAACCCATGGATAATCACAGGACTTGCCTCTTTAGCGCCGTTGGCAATATTGAATTTAATGGCTTGCTCAATCTACCTCTCGAGTTATACAGTGGGGTGTGACGATGAAACAAGAGCAAACCTTCTTTGCCACATTATTAAACGTAGGCACTTCAAGCGAGTACGTATGCGTGAGTTCGGCCCCATAAAGGAAGGAAAAATGCTTACCCATGTGACGCATATGAGCAACGGAGAAAACGGGATTCAGCATTTTACGTTGTTTACGATGATGATCGCCTTGATTCTGGTCAGATAAATATCAATGAAAGGCGAGTATGCAACATACCATCCGTTGCTAGGAGCCCTGGACCAAATGAGAGTTTATTGTTCCTGCGGCGAGTAGCATCAACGCGCATTGATAGCTGTGTTAATAAATACTGCATACGCAAAGAATCCACTCGTTTCTTCGAAAATGTGTTGATCCTGATCTGAGGATGAGTAAGAGCTCTATCGTCGACCTACATAGCACTTCTACCTTTACGATGATATGGTGTAATGCCGTCGGGTCGAATATATATATAGCCCGTGACTTTGCTACCAATCAGTGGAGAAAAATGCGCCTCTAGCAATTTTACCCACACCGAATGGACCATAAATTCCGGTAACTCGGCCAACTATTCAAATCAGATAGGAGTGAGTTGCGAACCAGTTCTTGAAGTTAAATTATACATCGTTCTGCAAGCTGCTGATGAAATTTCCATCCATCGACGTCGAACACCTGTGAAAAGTTACCTATGTAACTCATGAATCAGTCGGCCAGTCCTGTCAGAAAGTAACGGATCCTACTCACCCAGGAGAAACGACCCAGATACAGGACCCAGGAGGTTATCTAGATCCGCCTTAACTGAAAGGCGTCGGACGAACTGCCACAACGCCCAGAGAATTGCGCAGAGAAGAAGGCCTTGTGTAAAGACGACAAACATAGATGACAACATGTAAGATCTGCTTGGGTGACACTCAAGAGACTATTGGTTCGAGGCCGTGTTATAGACTGTCGTGGGTCACTGCGAAGCATCGATGTCGAAAAGCTGTCACAAGGAGGTTATGATCACTGGTCGTGGTGTACCGGGCCGATGACAAAACTTGTTTTACGTTCCTTGACTTGCATGCGCATTCGTCACTGTGAACTGGTAAGCATTTAGAAGAGCAAAAAGGCCAAGGGCTTGCGTGAAGTCTCTGTCTGGCCTTGCAAACCATACGGACTCTGAGGACGCTCATAACGCGGGAGCATTAACGAAGTCGTGATCGCAATGACGGCCGATAGTGGCATTGGACTGAGAGAGGGATTGAGAAGGCCAACGTTACTGCGCGAGATTCCCTTGGCTAGAGCGTCATGATGAGACTATATGCGTCGATCCATTCTACCTTGACTTTCGATTGACTTCCATAGGATATCGCCCGAGTGATAAAATGAATCCTGAAATACACAACTCTTCAGACGAAGCAATGCCAGAATCGACGTGTTATGTATGCCAAGAAAACAGGAATTTAAGAGTGCGGCCTAATCGCAAAACCAAACAATCATTAGATGGAGGAGCATATGAGTCACGGAGGAAAGGAATAGCTCCAAGAAACGTTGATAGGGGCACCAGCTGGCAGTCTGTCCAGGCCTTCTTAAATTCCTACCAGATAGTTCCTGATATCCAGGCTTCGATCTCGAATCATATGGCCATTGAAGTCCCCTAGTCTACTCAAGGCTGGTCCTTGAGTAAAAGCCGATACGAAGCTAACGAAGGATGATATGATGATTCTAGTTCCCCAAGCTGCATATTGAACATGAAAGGAAGTGATGTTGTAGGCTAGCAGTGGGCGAGTGGGCGTTGACTCGGACCTTACATAAATTCTGTGATCACATCACAACTAAGCGGACATCTGCTCGGCGAGACGCATTGAGCAATCGCAATGATCTCTTCTGATAAGAATTCACGACCCATCTTGACCCATCTCCACCCCCAACGGGCGCGATGCGACGGATCCAGCTGTAAGTACAATGTAAATACCTGTTATCCGCTCAGCTCGTCGAAGTTCGATGGCATCGTTCACGGCGCGCCCAAACAGTCCCGAAGTCGTGCTCTTTTTTTCTCGCTGGTACTTTTAGCAGATGACCGCGTTCTCGTGGTTACGCGTGGTAGGAAGAAGTCCGGTTTCGAGACCAGACAAGCATCTGGCAACTCACGTTACCCAACCGAATTCCCGTCAGTTTCCCCAACTCCAGAAACAAGTGGGCCGTGCTTTGAACGCGTTTTCACGGACAGAACCCCCGTGCATTGCCAACATTGGGAGATGCCATCACAAACCAACGTCGTTTGTTCCTTCATGTCTTCCAACTACTAAGCCATAGTTGCTCTGCCTCCTGAAATCGAGGTGAGAGCCATTTATCCTAGTATAAACGCAATCTTCCTTAACTTCTGTTCCAAGGCCCTTGCTAACAGCGCATCTGAGGAGCCGTCTGGTCATTTGTAGGCATATCATCTCTGAGGACCGAATCACTCTTGGTCAATCCACCCTCGGATTGTCTCTGTCAGTTCGACGCTCTCCTCAATCCATCCCCCAACTTGTCACATACCCAACGACTTCGGACATCCGAGAGCCCGTGAACGCCGCGCTACTCAGATTTGAAGGTGTCTGCATTGCAGTCGAGGCATCATCTTCTAGAGAGTTTGTCCTCTCCAAATTTTCATCATCATCAGGCCCTCTCCTCCCTGCTCGTTAACAGTAGCTGCGCGGGAATATCTCAGTGACACGATCTGTGCCTCCAGCAGCCTTCCCATGGTGCCATGGTGCGACTCCAATGGAGGCCCGTGCACGTGCCACGATGAGTCAACCGAAGGTTGGCGGCGAGTGGCATGAGGCATTCTGAGTTGAACTGATTACTTCTAGTACGTATCTCAGCGAAGTGTGGTTTGGAACTCTGGTATTGCTGAATGATGGCATGCTGCATGCCACCGTGCCCTTCAGGATGTGACATTTTCCAGGAAGGTGTATGATATGCTTGAAAGTACAACCTCTTTGAATTGTAGTCTAGTCTATTTTCCTAGTACATACTTGCAACACTAGTCAACGAGATCCTGGGACCTGATGATAAAACCCATCGATTGTGTGCGTGAAAGTCGGGGACTGGCGCTTGCGCCCCTACGATAAGTAGAAGGGCGCAATCAATTATCAGGTTGTCTCGCTCTGGACTTTACATAAGTACGGAGCCCCTTAGATAGGTAAGATTGACCAAAGGCGCGGCAGCGAAGGAATTAGAAATGACACCGCCACTAGCGGAGCTCCGTATCTCCTCGGATCTGGAAGCGTCGGGGTCTAAATATAAGTCTTTTCCGTAACTTTTTCTACATGGTTTCTCTCCGCCTTCACCATGAGCGGCATCGAGGAGGGCATCGAGGAGGGGGAGCGCAGAGTATCACCGCAGCCCTCGCTCTGGATGTACCTCAACTCCGATGTAGACCCAGCGCAATCGACAGGTCCCTTGGCGGCGTTTTGTTTCATGACAGGATACATGTACGTCTTGGTTAACTTTTTCGCCTACATGGTAGGCTTATATTCGAATGGATTCCAGCGATGTCATCTCCTTTTCCGCCATCTTCGTGTGGTGCGGTTTCCAGACCGGCAACTTCGCGCAGGTAAGCCAACTGGTCAACAATTTATTTTTAGCCTCTACCTATCATACTTCTTCAGTTGGCGTTGGCCCTCGCTCGTCTCTTTGAAGGCCCGAAAGGGTTCAGGGATCTGTCTTTCCACAAGGCTGATCAACAAGCATTGTGCTCACTCATCTCGTTCAATGCTGGCGCATTCGTCGGTCGAATCGGTGACAGAGTAGGGCCCCTGAAGCGTATATGGCTCATCGCGGGTACTCTCCTTCAGGCACTATTCACGATGGCGGCAGCAGTCACAATCTGGGAGAGCGGTCAGAGCAGCATTGCTAGTAACCGAGGCAACCCCTCGTGGACAAATGCTCTGTCCTTCGTCAGTCTCGCTTTCATGAGTGCGAGTCTGGGTGTCCAGGGCATCCTGGGCAAGCGACTCAACACTCAGTTCGGAACTACCAGTGCGTCTTTACTCATCCCCTCCCTCATATACGTTGTAACCAGAAGATTAGTTGTGTTGACGACGGTCTGGGTCGAGCTTATGTCTGACCCACGCCTGTTCAGGCTTCGGAAGAAGGTTGCGTCGCGCGATCACAAGGTCATTGCGGCTATTTCACTCTTTATTGGTGCGTTTATGGGACGGGCCTTGGTCGGTAAAGTCGGCGCGGCAAGCACGCTCGCAGTTGGAGTAGGAATCCGGATGCTTATTGCCATATCTTGGCTCTTCGTCGGCAGTAAACCTTCTCCCCGCTAAGTTTCTGTTTCTTCATTTTCTTGCCTTCTTCATGCTCGCAGCTTTTGAACATATAACCCTTCGCTCCACCACATCCACTAGACGGCGTTCACCAAGCGCCCGTAGACCTGTACTTCTCATCAAAGCAATAATACCCAAATAATACCTGTTCGGCGTTGAGTTCGAGCACCCGAAATGGAAATTGGAACGGATTGCTCGTCCCTCAATACCAAAATGAATTAGCCTAAGACGAGAGGAAGTAGGACATATCGGAACTGTTAGTGATCTTGCAGCCGCTGGCACTTAGTCTCTCCTAGACAGACACAATCAGTCGTTCCTCCGGCCGCCACTGTCAGCTTCACTTCTTCAACACATCTCCTCTTCGCCACCACTAGAACCGTCTCGTACGCATGGACCCCCACAAGGACCTTCCCCGCCGTCCGGGGTCTCCACCAACAACGGAAGGTATGTAGGCCCTGCCCAATGGCTATACCGCCTTTCTTGCTCCTTCCGACCGTCTTACTTACTACTACTTCTTCTCCCATCCCAGCCGGCGCCCTCCATCTACTAACAAAACATGGCATCCCCATCATGTCTATGGGATATCTCTCCCCGCAACCTACCTCCGTCGACTTGAATGCCGACTCCTGTTGTTGGACGCGGCCTCATGGTGCAAATAGCGGTCAAGCAAGCTCCTCTTCGACGTCGACTGGCGCTTGCCCGCTAGCTCTGGCCTCAGCTTAACGCCTTGTTTTGGATATGCCCTTGGGGACAGGCGACGTTCCGCTTACTCTTGGCTACTAGCTGGTTAATATTGACGGTATTGCTCGTTGTAGTATTACTTTATGTACTAACTCATAGTCTCCACCCTGCAAGATGATACCCGTTCCAATGTGCGCACAGGCATCACTATGCTGCTCAAGGTCTGCGTGCCCATCACCGGTTGCGCTGAGGAGGGGGGAGGGGAGGAGTGGGAGGAGGGTATGGGGAGGGTAGCAGGGAGGATGGGGAGTGAGGGAGTTAGGGGTTTACATGCGGTGCTTAGAGGATCGGATATCCTATAAGGCAAAGCACGAGTTGATGCAACAGGAAAGGGGATATGCAAGGAGGATGCGAGGTTGATGGAGCTGCACGTCGTTTCCAACAGTTGCTTCGACAGTCTGTTCAGACTGCTTTATCTAAACCTTCGTCGTATCACGGCACTTCTGGAAGATAAATTGTCTAAAATCAAAATAATTGATATAGACGCGAACCACAGTGACAGAGGAGGAAAGTCTGGAAGGATCGAATGATCGAACAGATGAGGACGGCTGAAAGCAGATCAAAACGGATAGCATGAATGAAGACGGCGGAGTATCTTGGAAACACGAAAGCGGAACAAAAAGGAGAGTTCACCCAACAGCCAAACAAAGACAAGTATCGGGGTCACTCGTCCAGTCTCTGCTTCTTCGCCTTAGGCCCGCAGGCCGGATTGCCGGCGTCTGGGGATGGGTGTTTCTTACCATCCGTAGGATTTGGGGGAGTGGGTGTTGACGAGATGGCCTTGGTCTTGAGATGCTTGACTCGCGTGTCGAACCTGGTGTTTCCTTCTTGATGCGCAGCGTTGATGTGTTTCTTACCGTCTAGTGTGGACCGTGAGTGTCGAGACTTGAAAAGGACGATAGAACATACAGATATTGTTCCAGGGAGGCGAGTCCTTCACGCTTTCGAGAGCTTTGTCCATGGCACCGTCGATGGCGTCTGCGGTCACCTGGATACGAACGATAGGGTTAGGTGATAAGTAAAACGAGATTAAACGAGGAAGTACCTGTCTCATGGATTTGTTGTCGCTAACGAATTTATCTGTGTCCCTTAGCCTGCAGCACATTCTGAAAAAATATTGCGACGCACTCACCGACTTGAACGTGCTCATCAATTTCTACCGCGGAAGGAGATGCGGATTTCTTCCCGGCCTTTGATTTGCCTGTTCCAGCGGGATTGCTAGTCTGCAGAGCATCAGTGTACCGCGATGTAAATTCAGCCAAAAACACATACATATTGAGTGCTCTTTGATGAGAAAAGGTTGTATTTCTTCTGGAGCTTTGTTCAGCTACGGCCGCCTAATTATAACTGCTTATATATTTACCGTCTGTGAAAGGGTGAGCAAGAGTTATTAACAAGTGATGCGAAGAACCTACGTTCAATGATTGGAATAACGGCTTCATGTTTTGCTGGTTTTCAAGTCGGGATGAATGAGAAGGAATAATGTGACAATTGAAGATAACCAAACTCACGGAATGATTAATTTCACCTCTGATGGCGTCCGTGAGCTTACGTGCAATGTCTGGGGATATGTATCAGATTATTAGAATGGCAAGAAGTAGCGGTACTGACCAGGATAATCATCACACAATTTCTTAACGAGCAATGAGCACAGCTATAAATGCAAAGCAAAATCTCAATTACCTTGGCTGCAGCATAGTTAGCTTTGCCTTTCTTTGGCTGCAGTGGGAGTGAGAGACCCGCAGCGGCCTGGATAGTCCACACGACCTGAGAAGATGAAAATCAGTGATCATCATAGTCATGTCAATGGCGTAAAACCAAAGGACATACTTCGCTAGCCTCCAGAAGCTAAAAGCCCAATGTGAGATGCTTGTCACTCAGGCAGAACTAAATCGCGTACATGATCACCTAAATTTGCCGGTATGAGCGAAGTGTTTTTCTGAAAAATATTCAGAATGCTCACATTGACACCTGCTACTTGTCTTCGGACCAGCACCATTGTTTGGGTTGCGTGGGTTCTTCTTGCTAGGTGGAACGTTCCAGTTTGCGCATTCTTCTTTTGTCCCAGTGAACCATTTCACTCCATCGAGTGGGCGTTGGTATAGCATATCTCCAGAATCACAGTGACGCTGATATGATGTGCCTGGTGTTCGAAGTGTGAAAGCAAGACCGCATCGAAAAGGGTAGATCATTTACCGTCCTTATCCTTTCCTTTGATATTTTCTGCATCAGTCATCGTAAAGATACAGTTACTCTTGACCCCCGCTCTGGGAAAGATGGTCAAAACGGTCGACACATTGGAATTTGAATTTCCGAAGGCATGACTTGCTGGGAGAAGTGGCTGTGGGGTATGATCAGATCGCTTCACCACGGCAGCATTGCTATCATTGTTGGAAGTCGCAGATTCGCATTCACTGGGTTGACGGTTGACTTTTGGCAAGCACGAAGCGGTCGAAATATTAACGAAAGCCTGTGGGCAGGCGGATCCGATTCTCGGGATGACTGTGCAATGACTGCGCTTCTGCACAACAGGACTGCTGCCATCGGGAATGAAGGCACTGGCAAGGTCCAGAGCATCCAGGAAACTATCCGCGAAACCACCCCGCTTACTAGAATTCAGATAAGAATAAGCCACAATGCGAAAATTTCCGACTGCGTGCCACCTACCATTCTAGAGATTTCGAGTTTGGCTTCTCAATCTTCGCGCCGATCTTACCACGCGTCTCGAGCGTCTTCGGCTCTAAGAACAGATCAGATTGTTTCGCAGCTATCACAGCCTCCTCTTTGGTTTTAGGCCCTCCTCCTACTCAGGATTAGGCGCTGGTCATTTGCCAATAAATTTTAAACTCACCGCGGAAAAACTTCAGGATTGCTGATTCTTCCTTTACAGCCTTGGTAAGTCGATTGATTTTCGCGATCCCAGATAGCCCACGAAACGCCTCGACAGCACGATCAAGCCATGCTACTTCTCCAACTCCTGGAATGAAACCGAGCAAGGTTAAGGCTAGTCAAAGGAGGTGTGAACAACAAGCCGCTACAAAGGTGTTCCATATACCTATATCCAAGAAAATACTAAGCGCGGATGCGCGAGCTGTTGCCTCATTGAACGCCTTGTCTAAATCACGGTCATGTTGAACTTCCGCAATGTAAGAAAGTGTATTGGCAATTGAGCCGTTGCCAACACTGATTGCTGTGGAGGTAGGTGGCATAGTGAGAGGCAATCTAGGGTTTTCGTATTAAAGCCGTTGCCAGCACTCACTGGTCAGCACATCTTGAAGCATTTCTACAACATCCATTAACACGGCATCGCTGTCTGCGGCGGACGTCTGCCCCTGGTCCGATAAATATTCATGTCCTTCGTAAAACACGTTCAAACTATCAGACGGAGGTTGGAACCAAGAAGTTGCATTGACCAAGAGGATGCCGTGCCAATCCATGTTACATGTTCTGACCTCGACTAATGAGCATCAACATTTTTTGTTGTGCCAAAAACTCACGGGTCGGGATCATACGGACTTGGGCTGTCTCTTTCCTCTAGAAGCGAAACAGGAACAAAATGTCCTTTAGTGAGGTGCCTGCGGACCCAAAGTCAGTGCATCCATGACCAAGGACAATACATGCTTACCGTATTCGGCCAGTCCCTGATGGATAAGATGGCATGGTAAGTGACCATATAATAGTCATCAAATGCGAAGCCACTCACCATCGTCAGTGTAATTATCATCCTTATGGAGCCAACGAGAAACATTGTGCCGACCCCAGGGACTCAGGCCACGCTTAGTTACCGGAACTACTACAATGCATTGCACGGCTATAAGCAGAAGTAAAATGAAACAGAGCACCTATGGTCAAATTGGCGGTCCTACGCAATTTATTCACTGCATAGACATGAACACAGTTCAATTATATTCTCCGCAGCGAAATATAATTGAGATGCACCCGTAATGTTTCCAGGGATCAGGTCATCAAGGACAATTTCCATAGTGCTGTTCATGTAGTTTGCAAAGCCGTCGCGGTCCTTGAGCCTCCAATATACTATATCCGGATGTCACATTAGTAACCACTTGTCAGGTTGAACAGTGTGTATTAGCAATCTTACCATTGAAAACGTCGAGATTGTCATCAACGCCAAACCCAAGTGGACAATTATCAGTGGAGTAGCTGCCGTCCTCACTCGGACTACACTCCCAGAACTGATTTCCCCATGCTGTCACGTTTGCGATCTGAAAGTGTCATTAAAACGGTAATGTTGCTGATCCATGCACTGACCTCCCAGTTGGATGCTGAAAACTGATCAGAAAAAATAAAATTAAATACGTCGAGCATACCTTTTGTTTCCCATCTCCGATATAGCTCAAAGGAGTCTTCAGAGAGTGCAGTATTCTGCTGAAGATCCTTCAATGCATGCACCAAGTCAACCTGTGCATTCAGCCCTATTTCGAGCAAGACCTTGTATGTACTTTCCACACTTAGGAATGGGTAGTGATCAGACAAGAAAGATGTGGCAGAGTCCTATTTAAGCAATATCAAACTTGGGAACAGATAAAGCAGAGGGTTATTTGCGCACCCAGAAGTTGACATCAACAAAGCCATCTGTCTGCAATGCATCTCCAGGAACATCTAAATGGAATGAAGTTAATCAGAGGAAACTAATCACAACAAAGCACCAACCAAGCGCAATATCGGCGGCAGACTTAACTAGGCCACCGAGGTCCCAGAGGGCATACGTCAAGTCAAAATCTCCGTTGTCGAACTCCATCCCAAACACACTCACTCCGCCCATGCAAAGGTCGATCGCGCGCTTTGCTTTCCACGTCATGGCAGTCGGATCATCATACTCTGAGATGATGATAGGTACATGGAAGCAGGGCATTAATCAAGAGACTCACCAATTAAGGAACCTACGAATATGGATCAGCGTGTGAAGGTCAAGGGGGCAATTGATGGCTACCGTCGGACAGCATCAAAGTCCGAGATGACGTGGTTAAATCTCTCCAAGTCTCCACAAAAACATTTGCTCCTCTGGACGAATCCTTTTTGTTTCGGTCAATTTGGGGACCATGACAATGGTAAAAGAATACACGTGCCTTTAGTCCGTCGAGCTCGTAGAATGGGATCACGGTTGGAGTGGTGTCAATTGAGGAACACTCGCCAGTGTATCCATCACCAGCAATGGCACAGCCTCTATCAGCACATGAAGGATCAGAGAGTTTGAGAGCTCGTCCATAGAAGGGTGCCCCTAAAGGCATTGCATTGAGGTAGCAAAATGGAAATAAAACTTGATATGAGTTACCTGCAAGCACCAATTCAGGAGGCATCTATTGATGAGGGAGTCACAGTCAAAACCCTGACCAACACAAAGAAGACCTATAGTTAACACTTACTCCCGCATTCTGTATGGTCTTGAGATCTGATTCAATGTTCTGTATCATTCAGTTAGATGAAGGTGCAATGACTATCTCGACGACCTTACATCCATTGCATTGGGGGAGAGGATAGCAGTTGCAGTATTGGCATGCGTGATCAAAGAAACAAATTCAATGATGCCTCGTAGTGGAATGGTAACCTGTATTTCGGGTTGAAACCATGATCACATATACGAAAATTTCAACAACGTGCCTTATTGACTCCTGACAACAACCAAAACTCTCGTGGAGTTGAAATTGATAACTCTCTAATACCAAGTGCTGTTTTGAGTGTGGTGGCGATGGTGGTAAACCTGGAAAGAAGAACAATAACCCCAGTTAAATTAGGTAGTATATGCTGCACAAGGTTGTACTCACTGCGCCGCTGTTATCCCTGAAGCCCATTCCTTCCATGAAGAGTCAGTTTCGGCGGTAATGCCAAAAAGACGTATTTACCAAATCGATTCCGTCGAGATTATGGCTATCACATGGACGTATGGATTAGTATAACTAGAACAATTCAAAGATGGATCATATTGGTGGGGACTTGCCTATTGCATAGTGTTGCCGCTGAATTCGCTAGTTTGGTTCGGAATGACCCCGAAGTGGCCACAGTGCGTATGTTTGTCGCATCAACTCCGAGCCCCCACCCACCAACTAAAGTCGACACATCAATAACGCGATAGCATGGGCTATCAGGAACATACCAGCCAAGTAAACTTTGAGATCAGGATCCTTTTGCTTGAGGGCCACGACACGGTCGATTTGCGCCGCCTCGGAGCTAGTGACTGAGATGGTACCATCAGAACCAACACCTGCAAAGGCAAACTATGGCAACTGTCAGGAGATGTGGCTAGGGATCTGGATGCGGGGCACAGACCAACACATGGGTAAAGGCGGTATAGTCGATAGATTCAATAGGTGTTGGTGCACAGATAAATGTTTCCGCTCTATGACGGACATCAGTCATGGAGTGGTTCTCAACAATGATTCAACTTGCGATGACATGTAATATCCCACCACTTTCGGAACCTTCTTCCCTCGACAGTATGCAAATCCAGCAATTTCATTGAAAGTTGTGATACCAGTTGGGGCAGCTGTGACATCACGGAGGAACAGGGAAGTGTATTCATCAGTACGCCGGCCATTTACGCCCGCGCCAGGTGATACCGAGTAATCAAATTGTTCATTATCCTATGGGTGGCAAATTATATGAGACAACAGCAAAGAAGGTATGTTAATTAGGACCGCCATACCTGCCAATCCACAAGAACACCCACACCCTGAAGAACCAATTCGTTATGTGTTAGGTGTTGAAAGTAGTCGCCGCGCTCGCTTCCACGATTCCAACCAAACTGGAAAAAGTAAGCCTACATCGTCCAGAGACCCAACCGCCGCTCACCTGCCAGATTTTGTCAGATAGACTGCCGTCCCTAGCAAAGTACTTTGAAGAAGATCAGCAAATGTTCCATTACCATATAAGAGAAAACTTACTGGCCTATATTCCACAAAATCGGCGTTACTAGTCGGGGCTTTGAGCATGTAGTTCCTGTATACATATGCTCAGGTTATGTGTAAGGATTCCTGATAGCAACAATGGCCTACCTATAGAATACATTCTTCACAGCGATAGTGAGTAAAAGTAATTGCGAACACAGCTTATCAACAGATTTGTACCTGTGGACCCGTGGAACCAGACCACTTCGAAGCTTTCTCCCCAGTCGACCAGTAGATAGGCCACCATGTTCCACCTTCAGAAGAACCACCTTCACCACCACAGTTTGCATCACACGACCCTGCTCGTCCGAGATCATGAGAAGTCCTCGTTAAAGATGAATGTTGACATACCACTGCGATGTGAATATGGAACACTTATAAAATTCAACTCGACCAGGTTGTACCCTTCATATCCCCCGTGCAAGTTGAAATCATTTGTCATCTATGGTAAGGAAGTCAAAAATGGTGATTGTAAAGATATTTACAGGTCAACGTACATTATTCATGATCGCAACATTCCCCATAGCACACCTAAAATGTGTCTTCACTTATATTCTTACACAGAAAATGATTTGACATACCACTGAAAGGTGAAATGGCGGACATTCCTGGAAGGACAAGGGTCATTTGAGCATCATTTGTTGCAAAAATCACTATACTCGTACCTTAATGTATTATTAAAATACAAACTGTCCCATACGCGAGAGCCGCGAAGATACCCATTACCTCCCTTTCCCTACGAATGAAGAATGAGTATCCTGCAGCGTCATAAGCGCAATGATCCATCACATGCCTTATTCCAAGCACCCTAACGTAAAATGCCACTATAAGCAACGAGGATATGCAGACATCTTCTAATGCTTACGTCGAAATAATTGTCCTGAATTTGGATATTTCGCGCCGCCTAAAACGTAGCTTGAGCAACGATTTTACTATAAAATTCGGAAAGATACTTCGGTCGCAATCGGGTGGCTTCCTGGAAGTAGGTTAGATTGATCAATTTGGAGTCCGGAGAAGGGCGACGAGCCTGTCATGTAGGTTCGGATGTTTCGTATCCAACTATCCTTTGCGTATCTCAATACAATGCCGTGCATAGCCTTTTCGGGTGCCTGAGTGTATGTTAGTTGTTGAACTAGGCATATCAGACATTGCAATACCATGTTACCGTAGTTGTGCACGGCGGCATCCACACTGAGATCTGGCATGGGCTACGGCATATTTCAATCTGAGAGACTGTCAGTACAGTTAGAAAGAAAGAGTACCTGAGTGAGATAGATGTTTTCGATTCCAACGTTGGTGACTGGTTCATCGATCGGCATGACCTGGAAGATGTGAGATACTGAATTGAAGCCAAAGTAATGAGCAAACCTTCGCGTATGCGATAGTGTTGTCCATCACCGGAGACCCATCTGTGCTGAGTTGTCCGTCATCGTCTGATAGCTGATGGTGAAGAACTTACCAGCAATACTATTAGCATATACATCAAACCGCAGGTTATGATCCAGTTCGAGGTATGTTCCGGTATCATCCGATCCTACACTAAGCACAGTGAACCAGTCTTGGAAGACATAGCTGTTAACATAATATTTCTCGGATGTCACCCCCCATTGCTTGTAGTCGTTATACTGTTGTGACATCAGTATTGCAATGTAGGCAGGTAATAGGCATTGCTACTTTGACTGGTGAGGCTGCATGAAAGTGAGGATGTCACGATATGTCATTACTTGTAGGACTCACCAATCCACACTTCTATGCCGGCTTTGTAGTAAGTCGAATTTGTTGAGGGGTCGACGTAGACCCTGGAGTGACCACGCAGACCAGGCTTCGCCACAGTTTGCAGTGCCTACGAAACATGAGGACGTAGTTCGCGAGAATGCGTGGCGACTAACCATGAAACCCTTCACCGCTCCCTGATCAATACGCCAGTGATAACTGAAATAGAAAGTTGAATGAAAGGCGAGGAAGTGCGTAAACTACCAACTTGACCGAGCCATAAAAGAAGTCTTTGCGATTCGGGGCAGCCAGGTCGTGCGGAACTACATCCAAACTCTTAGCGTCGCAATTTCGGATATCCGAAAGTATCAATTACTGGAAAACTTCGCCGCGATTCCTTGAGAGCCAATGCGGAATATGCTGCGACCTGGAATTACGGTTCGGCTTTCGGTTGCTTTAAAACCATGCCAAACCGCTTACCTGGCCATATCCTGAGCGATAAAGGGATTGTCAGACGCAAAAGCATACACGTCACATAGAATGATATATACCATCCGCTTGAAGCACTGCCAGTCACAATGTGCGCACCACCGCCCGGTCCACTGCCGCCGTTCCCATCATTGTAGGTCCAGTCCGAGGTCATAGCATTGATGTCCCACTATAAGCATCGTCAGAGACATTGCCTTCATGGCTAGGTTTGACTGACCTGTGAGCCATCAGGCGTTAGCTTGTCATATCTGAAGAATGAAAAAGTCAAAGTTAGCTCAAGGTTCGCACAATCGCGCTAAAATTCTAACATCGTATTTGCATCTGGTGTGAAGACGATCTGGGTGCCGTCAGCCCCACCACTGTTCCCGGCACCACGAAGGATAACATAGGAGTTGTGAAGATAGATTGTGCTTGAGAGATTAATTACGCCTGAGTGGATATTGTGAGACAGTGCGTAAACACGACTAGTAATTGATCGAGATATCTATACCTGTGGGTAACTGAACGAGGACATAATAACCAGCGGCACCTCCTACGGCTGGGAAAGGAGCTGAGTTCATAAGCAACTGAAGTAGACGGCTTCTTACCCATGGTGTCTATGACAGACCTGAGAGCATCGGTGTCGTCGTTACCATCGTTAGGTACCACACCAGCTTTCAAGAGAAGGTCGGGCCCGATGATTTTTCCAATATCTGCATCTGAGGGTAAGTCTCTCGCGCCTTGGGCAAATCCAGCTTTCGTCCAGTCCGGAAGTCCTGGTGTCCATGGTCGTCGATTCACGGATGTGAGGTCAACCAGCGCCGCGTTGACGCTTGCCAACAGGAAAAGGAGCATGAAAATGGCGTCCGAAGCCATGAAAAAGAGAGTTGCGGAATGTCTCGAGCAGATACAGTCCGGTGCTTATATATCGTTACACCGTCATCCCTGCAAAGGTGTACTAAAGCATCCAGTCCGGAGCTTCACGTGGTAGAGGTCCGAAAAAACCCACCGGCATGCATGGTGATCGAAGGTCGAAGCTGATGGACGCCGTTTCGGCGGCCCTCCTCTTTCGTTCAATATCAACCACCAGGTGCGGTGGCAGCATAGGGCAGCATCTAGCACATGGGTTCTCGAGGAACGGTGCGACCAATCCTTCCCCTTGAAGAAGAGCACACTTACTTACACACAGATTGTGATCATAGCGCAACTGGAACACACGTCAAACATGTCAGGCAGAAATGATGGGATGAGTAGTGCGGGGGCACAGTACCTGCTCACGGCCACCCTGAAATGTCTTGGACACTGGTTCAGATATCCTGATTGCTTCCGAATGATACGTGTGTCGACGAATGAGTTCCATTTCAAGCTGAGCGCTCGGAACGGTTGCAGTTGCTACCCACAGGTCCTTAAATCCGGTCAAGAGCTTGAGGTTGCTTCCAAATGACACCAGCGCCTACGAAATGGCTCCATGTGGAGGCCGAACACAAAGGACCTCGGTTTTACTCTGGCTCCTTGAAGTAAGTAGCGCAGGCACATCATGGAAAATCATACACGCTCACATAACCATCATCCTGGCCAAGAATCTTTAGAAGTATCGGTCAACTGGCGGCGGTTTCGCTTGTGTTTCGCCACCACGAAAGGTAGTCTGGCTTGGCAATGATAATTAGACACGGTGACACCGTTCCATTCTGATGTCAGGACAGCTTCCACGATGCTCGCGCGACTAAAACGCCTTGATGGGCGTACAATATCTGTTGAAGCAGATGAATCGACAAAATAAATGGAATATTGAGTGATACATACATATGCAGAAAGCATCGAACGACATCGCAATATAAACTAGGGCAAACAACGCTATACTAAGTACACCAGAGGCAGCTGTCGTGCACTGCGGCGTCTCTAGCCTTGCTCATTGAACTGCAGTCACATCTAGAGTCCAAAAACAGATGCCATTCTTGGGTCCAAAGAAAGAAAAGCAGGCGAGAGTATTGACAAGTATTGGGTTCAGTTACTCACAATAAACAGGGACAAAGGAACGTACTCGATGTTAAATAAAATTGTCGGAAATCGTCCCCAAGCCTAAAATGGTCTAGTCTAGGCTGAATAATCCTGATTAGATGTCGTGTTTGAGATTTGGCCTGATCAGATTGGGCCATACTCAACCTCTTGATTCTGCGAGTCTCTGAGGACCAAAATGCTACGGAACATAAAGATGTTCCCTTTGGTAGGCTAACCAAGCATCAAGAACAATATTCCGAGCGGAGGATATGGCACTGGAGGTCAGTTAGAGGTCGCAGAACAGGCCTGATCAACGCTGATCAAGTCGATTTTCGCTAATCTTGCCTGATTCAGAAATTCACGTGATCAGGGCATGGGAAGATTTCCGACATA
>JABCKH010007990.1:0-17846 GCA_018851285.1 Lyophyllum semitale | reverse complement strand
GACTACAAGATTCGTCCCTTGTCCTTATCTCGTCTCTATCTCTCTTGTCTTCTAGTAGAGGTATTCTTGTGGGAGCCCGCTTTAGTCTTTGGATTATAGTGTTGCCCTAACAGGTACGAGTTAAGTCAGATGGTTGCCGTGTGCACAGCTAAGTCGCTTGGACCCCGCCCACAACAGCAGCGAGAAAGTGGGCGCTTCAACTTAGAACGTAGAAGGAGCGACCAAATTGCAGAGATATTAGAGAAACCACAGACGAGCAACGATGCTGATCACTCAACAATGAGTACCAACCCTCGTGTTGGAAAAGGTTTGTGGGTGTCTGTAGGCGTAAGCGAGGGGTAGCCAACTGAGAAATCCGAAATATCACGTAGTCGAGCTCCGACTGAGTCCGATGAACCGAGAATCCGGATTGCTACCCCCTTAGTCAGCAATGCCGGCGTGCCGAGCACAGTGCGCATCAGACGTTTGGCGTTGATCAATCGTCGCGCAATTTTGGTGCGTCTCAAACTCGTCCTCAACGTAGAATTATGCACGTATACAAAATTGGTTTCTTCCATGAATAATTCGATGACCACGTCCTGCTTCCGTTCCATGTATATAGTCAGTTGTTTCTCGCTTCTATATCACTAAGTTTCATATTTTTGCTTAGAAACACCCTTATACCTGGTCTGCTTTAGTTAAAGAGCGTGAGGGCTTCCCAACTCTATTTGAGCCTCCCAGCTCATATGCAACTGCAGGATACGATAGTGTAATGGTTTAGATTGTTACATTTGACTTGCTCTTGCTAAAGTCGTTGGTTCAATCCTGACCATTTGCAGTATTTTACCCATTATTTTTGGTGAATTCTCGGATCAGGTCTCAGTGGATTCCTGCTGGCGACCGGTCGCTGGATATTTTAGATTTGCAGATCTAATGGAATGCAGAAAGTACAGGTGGAAATTTGGAATCCACGAATCCATCATCCTCTGGTAAGTCCGGCTCGCAGAAAAATAGCGCTACCATCACACGTGGTCGGAAATAACCGAGAATGACTAAATTAAGAAAGTGCACCCCCCCCATATACGTGGTTTACGGCGGAGCCCGAGTGGTACCCCCCTGGGCGTAAGTTTGGCTGTGTCGGTACTGTGTAGAGTGGTCACCTGAGTCGATTCAGCTTCAGCCAATAGTCATACCCCCATGACATTAGTTGTTTGTTGGTTGTCATTCCTAGCTCTACTGCCTTCTGTGCGATGTGTGGCGCCTTCTGGGGTCAAGCTCGTGAATATTATGGAAGGGCGAGCGGGATTTAGAGATTGGGCACCGTCCGATGAAGACAAACCTATGTACAGTTTTATAGTGTACTATGAGTATTCCTTCTGAATGAATCTAGCGATCGTCTGTAGCTGAATGTTCGATGTCCCCTCATAAATTGCGCCCTAAAACATAAGAAACATATCAGCATCCACATCGTCAAGCAACAAAATCAAAGACTCACAATCTTCGAATCTCTCCAGAACTTCTCAATCCCCGTCTCCCTTGTGAACCCAACCCCACCCGCCCACTCAATCGCTTGCCCGCTGACCCGCTGCGCCACCTGGCTCGCCCAGTACTTTGCCATCGCCGCCTCCTTCGTGAACGGCTTCCCCTCCTCCTTACGCCGCGCGGCGTTGTACGTGAGTAACCGCGCACTCTCAAGCTCGATTGCGGCCTGCGCGATCTGGAACGACATACCCTGGAACGTCCCGACGGGCTGCCCGAACTGTTTCCGCTGGTATGTGTAGGGTACGGCTTTGTCGAAGGCACCTTGGGCGAGGCCGAGCATTTGGGCGGCAATGCCGATGCGTCCTGTGAAGGAGGGGTCAGTATAAGTCAGTGTTGGGTAGGGCGGCGGGAGCGGACCTTCGTTGAGAATTTCGATGGCAATCTGAAGGAGGGATAACCGTAAGTTGGGTCACGGATATTGTGATTCGGATGGGGGTACCTTGTAGCCCTTGCCTTCTCCGCCGATGATGTTCTCTTCTGGGACCTTGAGGTTGTCAAAGTTGAGTGTGCATGTTGAGGAAGCGCGGATGCCGAGTTTTTGTTCCTTCTTCATGATCTCGATGCCCATGTCTTTGGTCGCGACGAAGCAGGTGATACCTTTGTATCCCTTGCTTGGGTCAACCTAAAAGAATAGTTGTGAATTGAGTGGGAAAGTGGTACAGACCGGGACGCAACTCACGTTGGCAAAGATGAGGAATATTTCGGCTTCATGTGAGTTGGTGATCCACATTTTGGACCCGTTGATGATCCAGTGGTTCCCTTCCTTCTTGGCGCGTGTTTGTAGTGCAAAGGCGTCTGAACCTGAGGCAGTCTCTGAAAGGCAGAATGAACCAAGCTGAATCAGGAGCCGAGATGTAAGTGCCAGGTATAAGTATGGGGGCTGGGCAGACTTACTTTAGACTCGGCGAGCTGCGGTAGCCATTTTACCTGTTGTTCCTTCGTGCCATAGGTACGGAAGATAGTGTTGACGAGGGTATTGTGCACGTCACACATTACCGAGACTGAGGGGTCAACCTTGGCCAGTTCTTCAATGGCGATAATAGCCGAGGTGAATGAGGATTCGGCACCACCATGTTCGGCACCAGTTTCAATACCCATTAGCTGCGTTTCGGAGCTTGGGTTAGGTTGGTAGAACGCGGCGGAACTACAGGAGCACCCACCCCTTGGTCGAAGAGACCTTGGATTACTGAGGGGTCCATCTTTTCGTTCTCGTCCATCTCCCGGACCTTGGGACCCACCACATCCGTCGCGAACCGTTGAACTGTGATTGCGTTAGATAGTATATATACTAGCGACGTGGAAGGACGCGCACCGGCTTCGCGTAGCATCTTCTCCTCATCTGTGAAATTGTCTAGTGAGCCTATTGTAACATTGTCGGAGCGTCTGCAGTGTGAAGCGGTGAATGTCCTGGAGCGGTGTTGAGTGAGGATGATTCTGCGAATATTGGGCTGTAGAACTAACCGTGCAGCTCCAAGTGAGCGGGGTCTTGCAGATAGTCTTAGGGAAGATCTGAGGAGGGAGGCCATTGTGGTTAAGGAAAAGGAGGAGAGAAGAACTGACCCGTGTTTATATAAATAGTCGAGCCGAAATGTTAAATATTCGATATCGTGTGAGGTCGTATAAATCGTTGAAATCGTATGCTATATCCTTATCAAGCGAGGTAGTATAATATCTTTTTTATCACTCCAAATTGCTGGTGAACTGGACCTACGCTGCGCACGTCGTCGCTGCCAGAGTCAACTTGAAGACTCACAGATTATTCGCGAGAGATCCCCGGATCATGTGATCCAGCCTTCAACTGTCTACACCCATGGCTGGCCGATTCCTTGTCGCTGCCGCTCTCTGTCCTCTTGCTCTTGCTTTCTCAGATACTGTCCCATTTATCGCATGGTCTTCATACCGGTGATTTTGCGCCATTCTCTCCGCTATAATGACAGAAATCTCATCATTCTTTAGGTCGAAAACCCTTGACCGTTTGCCCTCCAATGCTGGACACTCAAAGTCTCTTTTGGAGAACATTCTCTTGAACGATGATGTGTGTGGGCTCGATGCTGTAATACTTGTAGAACAAGAAGGGGTGAGTCGTTACTGTCTAATCACTTAACTAGAAATTCATTGACAATGAACGACGCCAGCTGCATGCATCGGACCTACGCACCCTTTCACCCTCCTCGAAGCTTGCCCACATCCTGGAAGAATCGCCTTCCCAACGCCAATTCCAATATGTTACACTCCAGCCAGGCTCTGACCTCGCCACCACCGCCGAAGCCGTCGCCACGCGCTGCGGATCCCAACTCATCACCCTCACTCCAGACGCTACGCCAGGACACTTCTCCCATGGCTCCAAGAACGTCGTCAGTATAAAGATGCCCTCTCTGAAAAATCAGATTGGAGGCACAAGGAAAGACAAGGTCGCCTTATACAGTGCGTAATCTCATCACGTTCAGCCTATAGTGTCTTCACAACCAACTACCTCCGATAGCCTCTCAGCTTGCAGACGAGCTCGCGTACCTCTCCACCACGTACCCCAAGCACCTCGTCATATACACCGGCTCCTCCCCCCTCAGCTTCGCCGTGCAGCACACCGCCCGCCAGTCGCCCGACTCCGACGACACCCCCGCCCGGCCGGTCTTCGAATCTGTCTACGCCCCTATGAACACTACTCTCGCCGAGGGCGGCATCCTAAAGCGCTACCAGCTCCTCACGCCTGGCCTCATCACCGTCCTCCTCGTCACATTCTTCATCCTCGTTCCCATTGTGATAGTGGGCTTCAGGGCGGTCGCAAGCATCCAGAGCCCGCTCAGGGTGGAGCCGCCGAAGGGGTATAGTGCGGCGGATAAGAAAACGCAGTAGAAGATGTTGTGTACTTTGCGTTGCTGGCCTGTTGAGTGAATTATACGTGCATCTTTAATTTCATGAACATTTCCCGGTGGCCATTGATGATTTGCGAGTCGTTTATGCGAGGAAATTTGTAACGCTTAGCTTGCAACAATGCAGGACAATCTTGTCCCGGTGTGGAAACGGGAGGGGAGGGTCACGGTGTAATACTTAGTCGTCGTGGGGGGATGAGAAGTTTGTTACTATATTAGATTCGAGCGACGGCGGCTATCCAAAAAAATATCCGCCTCAGTCTGTTGCTCTCATGATCTTGCGAAGATTTGCCTCGAGCCTCAGTAGCTCGAAGCCTGGGTCTTATAAGCTTCCTCCAACGATCAGACAGCTTCTTGCCTCTCCAACTTCTTCTGACACGCAGACCATCACGGTCTCGGGATGGATCAAATCAATTCGGAGGCAGAAGAACGTTGCGTTTGCAGTGCTGACAGATGGTAGCTCGTCTCAGGGATTACAGGCAGTTTTCGTTGGGAATGGGGATGATGTGAAGGCGTATGTTTCCTATCACATCGCGTGTAGTAAGAGCTGAATTGTTCATGTACGGCAGACTTACGAATGGAGCCGCCGTGCAGCTTACTGGAAAACTTGTTCCGTCTCCGGGTGCGGGTCAGGACAAGGAATTACGTGTTGATCTCGGAAAGGCTGGCGAGTCGAGCAAAGACAATTGTGCCAATGGACAAGTGCGGATAGTAGGGAGCTGTGATCCTGAAGTGAGTTTGGTTTATTTTTTTTTGCCAGGTCGAATGACGTGAGATGCCAAGTTGTATCTTTCATATTTATGCGTTATGAGATGAGGATTTTCACGGTTTCGCGTCTATGAACGCGTTGGATTGCTCGGCCGTGCTCATGGATCTCATTGGTGTTTCCGGGGATGTCATAAGGACTGGGAATACCTGGTCACTAATCCATGAGGCCGTTCCTCACGAATGTCAACTCACATTTACCTTGCCAGGTATACCCCATCCAAAAGCAAGCCCTTTCCACGGAATATCTACGGGATCATTCACACCTGCGCGCTCGTACAGACGCGATAGCCGCAATGATTCGTCTTCGAGACGGACTGAAGAAAAACATCAGCACATTCTTCGATGTACGCCCACTAGTAATTCTACTCTCATACGTGATCGTAATTAACGCGTGGTTGATGCAGGAACAAGGGTTCTTTTACACACATACCCCAATACTGACCGGAAACGATGCAGAAGGCGCTGGCGAAGCCTTCAGGATCGCAGAAGTTACAGGGGTGCACCCCGCCTCCGCCTCGCACCCCTCCACGCCGACCCCCTCGCCCCGCCCGCACGAAAAGGAATTCTTCTCCCGCCCTGCACACCTCACCGTCTCGCACCAGCTCCACCTCGAGGCCCTCGCGACGTCCCTCTCCCGCGTGTACACCCTCTCACCATGCTTCCGTGCCGAGCGCTCACTGACGGGGCGCCACCTCGCCGAGTTCTGGATGCTCGAGGCGGAGTGGGCTTTCGCGGGCGGCGTGGAAGAGACGTGTGCGTTTGTCCAGGCGTGCCTGCGGAACGTCGTCGGTGGACTCGTGCACGGCGGGAACGGGGACGTGGATATGCTGTGGCGGGGCGGAGACGAGGCGGGGCGGCGGGCGCTGGGGGATGCGGTGGGCCAGGATGAGACGTGGGCACGGATCAGCTACACGGATGCGGTGGCGGCGCTCGAGGTGGAGCATCGGCGGTCTGCGTTCCACTACGAGCCGGGGTGGGGGCGGCCGCTGCAGAGCGAGCATGAGCGGTGGATTGCGGAGACGCTCGTCAAGGGCCCGGTGTTCATCACGGACTACCCTGCGTCGATGAAGCCGTTCTATATGCGGCGGAACGCGGACGGGGCAACAGTGGGATGTTTTGATCTGATTGTGCCGGGTGTCGGCGAGCTCGCGGGAGGGAGTGTGAGGGAGGAGCGCGCGGATGTGCTGGAGGAGAGGATGCGCGCGAGTCTAGGGGAAGATTTGAGGGAGTATGAGTGGTATTTGGATTTAAGGAGATATGGAGGGGCGCCGCATGTGGGCTTCGGGATGGGCTTTGAAAGGCTGGTGGGGTGGGTTGGGGGGATTGAGAATGTTCGGGAGAGTATACCGTTTCCGAGGTGGGCAGGACGGATGTTGCTTTAGAGTTTTCCTTGTTTCCCTTTATTAGAAGCACCCAATGGATCTACATATGGCCGTTCAATACACTGCAGACTCTGCACTGCTGGCCAGTGGTGAGTAGCACAGACAAGCTCGACGTCGCAACTACCCATAAACTAAGTAGTGGTCCGACATACACCGCTGCTAAACTGTACATATTACATAGCCGATATTACATACAAGGGTGATAGGTCACCTATCATACATATACACGCTCATATTCTTGCTTTCATCATAAGCTCGAAAGACGAGCATCTGAGTCGAGTATGGCCTCAGACCAAACCACCCAAATAAGCCCCCAGAGATCTTAGTGTTCTACAATTTATACCTTGACGACGATTGGATCGATGTACCATGCTTTATAAAAAATTAATCTGGCCCATACATACCTATCTCATCGAAAGGTATGTTATCTATGCTTGTTAATAAGATTATAAGGTTGTTCACTCAGCGAGGATCAATAATGCCTTCCTAGCGTTCGATGCTTAGAGCAAAGATGATCCTAATGATTGATTCTTAGGACAACTTGACTTGGCTCGCACACAACCCTAACAAGATTAGTTGAGGGCTTCATCCGAGAAAGAAAAATACTGAGACGGGGCCAAGAGCCAAGAGAGAATAGTTATCGGACAGCTAAAGTTTTGAGAGGTCGAGCAAAACCTATGAGAAAATAACAAATAACGTGGTCTGCACAAAGCGACGACGTGGAGCATCCTTATCCTGAGAAGGGCAGAAACGAACAGAAGCAGAGAAATGCGACAGGGTGGGGTCCACACAATTGATTCCGACTCCAGAGATCGCCCTACTAACATTCGAGGCCCCTTGGTCGACGAATGTATCACAGGAGTCAGGACTCTTCATTATTTTCCTCAAACTTGACGTACACATGGTGCATGCATGGCTTTACAGTACCAGTCTTCTCGGGCGGCGGCTTCGAAGCTCTTCATCTTGTGTAGGCAGCGAGAATGAGCTTCGGAAAGTAAACGCTTTCGTGGGCAAGCTGTTTATTTGGCGTGAGGAGAATGAGTCTGTATAAGTCGCAGTCCAATCGCAGTCGTCGGACCAGATGGTAGCGTGAGGGTTGGAACACTCTGAGTAATCAACGCTGAAGTACTACGAGCATTAGTTGATTTTGCAACTGAAAATGCGACTCCATCTGAGCAGCATTGTGGTTGACATCGGTGAGCGAGTGTACTAGCTTTGTTCTTGCCCTGACCACGGCAGTTGAATGCCCTAGGACAATGTTTCAAGTTTGTCAACAACGCAGGCAGGAGGTGAGGTCCGAATTGAGAAGAAAGTACAATCTTGCTGCAGGAAAAAGTGGGCTGTATATCTCGTGAGGAGATCGTTTATCCACTACAGGAATAGAAGAACAAATTCAGCGCGCATATATCGAACTGGGCGCAATCAACTCACGGATAATCCTCTAGAGGTTTCTCTGTGAAATTTCGTAACAAGCACGTTGCGGAATGCTGATGTAAAGTAGTTTCTCCCGGCAAAAAGTCGAATATCTTGTCCATCGGAATCGCTTAGCCTGAGGTTGCGGGCTTCTCGCAGATAGTCAATGGAGTCCATAGTCAAGTAATGCTAGGGCAGGATCAGGAGGTGCAAGGCATTTGGTTTCGCGTAAGGACCACAGGAATTAAGCGTTGGGCTTCATAATGCTATGTAGAGGAGAGAGTCAAGGCGCGAAGTTCAAACTAATTATCTCTTCAAGTAGTTGGTACAGCGGCGCGTAGTAGACAGCGAATCCTAGCGAATCACTAGTACGGCGAGCCTCCGAATCAGACAACCACCACCTGCTGACACTGGGTTTAGACGTGGTCAACGGAAAGTCTCCAACTACGAAGCACTGCGATGGAATCAAGTCTCGTGTAGTGCAGAAGCCACAAAGGTAAGCAATCGCCACAGGCTGAGGATGCAAAGAGGACTCGGAAGACGTGGGAGCACGGTGGCGGTGCCCATCTAAATTTCGACCCGCCTTCACATCAATCGGATCATGGTATTTCGGCTCCGCCACCTGAATCTCCGAGATTCGCCGGCTCGCCGGCCCGGAGACAGGCTTGCTCCTAACCTAGACAGAATCTGCGGCTGGTAACGACATTTATTTTTGTAATGGTACTATACATGCATTGTGTGAATCTACGATAGCAAGGGATGTGCAGGCTGAAATCCGCAAGAGAAGGGTAAAAGAAAACGTGAAGTAGTGCAGATTACTTACAAGTACGTTAATTACACCTATTAATTGAAGGTATGTATCCACTCAAATAAAAAGCATCGGTTTACAGGCAACAGTTCTTCATTAGGCACTGTCTGCAGTGTCCATGCCGTACTGGTCGCGGTCCAGCGCAATTCGCATCGCCTCCACAGCGGCGAGATGGAATGGCAGCGCGGGGCTGACGCTAAGGCGCCACCGTGTGCCAGCAAGTACAGCAAGCTCGTGAAAATTATGTGTGATCGCGGCGTGTAGGGAGGGAATGTCCTCCGGCGTGGTTATGGAGGGAGGCGGGCGGATGTTGTGGAGCAAATGGATATGTAGCATCGTGATAGCAGTGGGAGAGGGAGTAACAGGGAGGCAGATGAGGGAAGTGCTGGAGCATGGAAGGAGGGCTAATGGGTGAGGAAGGGCAAGAGGAGCGGGCGGGTGTCGTTGTTCTTGTTCCAGGGGGGTCGATGTTGGTGGGTACGGAGGTTCGAGGATAATGGAAAGGGTGAGACCGAGGTCAGTTAAAGTGGGAGGGAGAGATTGAGGGAGAGCGCTATGAGGAGAAAGGGCATAGAATGTGTTTGAAATGTCGGTGAAGATGTTTTGTGGGTGGCTTCTAGGTGTTGAAGAGGTCCGGGTGGGATTGTGGGCTTTGGTCGGGGTGGTCTTAAGTTGGGGTCGTGATGAACAAAAGGTCCACGGAGTTTCCAGCTCGACCGATAGCAGCGTGACACTGGATATACGCAATCCACGAGAGTTTGCTTCGATCAAGCTTACCCAAGCTAGACGGAAAGATAAGACGTTGCTCTGGTCAAGCAATGATAACGAAGGAACATACCGTCCAATTCACTTTCCCCCATTGTCCCTAGTCTCGCGAACGCTATCCTCCATTCCACGTTTGCCTTCTTCGCAAACTGGAGTGCAAAGCCCCAGATCTTCTTCACTAAGAACATGTCTTCCGACACTTCCTCCGACTCCCCCTCACCAGGTGTCTGGGTCAACCACACGCCCAAATCGTGCGCTTCGCCTCGTTGGTCAACACACGCCGCCAGGATCCATTTCCCACACGGGCTCACTTGGTAGCCCACATGCAAAAATGTATTGCGGTCCATGACGTCCAACGACGCATGTGGGGCACGCACAAATGATACGTTGTTGTGGGTGGGCCGGGCAAGCGTTAAGAGCGGGTCCTGGAAGTATTTGCGCACACGCACGCCGTGCTCGAAAAATCGCCGCGACATCACGCGATCCACGGGCACAAGCATGCGATTGTAGACTGAACCGCAGACGACCTCGAGGTCAGAGAAGTCGGCTGCAGGGTTGCCTAGATTGCCGTGGATGAGCTGCTCAGGTACGAACTGAAAGTGAATTTGGGCTTCTGAGTAGGTCTTGGCGGCCTTTTTGACTGCAGAGAAAACCTGGCGGAGGATGGGCGAGGCAAGGGTTAGTGTGGGGATGGGGGTGACGATGAAGAAGACAATGCTTGTTTCAGAGGCTGGAAGGCTTGCGACGAGCGAGGCTGCTCAGGAGAATATTAGAGTGCTAATCAGGCAGGACACAAGTAGTACTTGCCTAGATTCTTACGGAATGAGGAATCAAACCGCAGGGGAAAGAGTCCGTCTCTTGAGCATAATGGGCTCTTTCCAGGGACTAAGGTACCAAAATGCTTGCCCTTCAAATGAGATGAGTAATTGTATGGAAAAAACCAGCTGATTGTGCCGCACCTCGTAGGTTGCAGCTATGATAGCTAACCAACCCTCGACCTGCTGTTGCCGCTGATCCCCATCGTCCTCGAACAGCACAAATGTAGTCCCATTCTTTACCCCTCCTCTCGGACCTAGGCCAAGCTTCTCCCAAAACCGAAGCGCAGTCGGGAGAATCTGAATGATCGCGTCACCCTTGGCAACGGAAATCATCGGCGACTCCAACATCTGCAAGGGCTTCGAGGAAGAACTGGTACGTTCAGACTTCGTCGGAATCGTTTCCTGCGGGGAAAATCCAAATAGCGTTTCAAGGTCTAGAGGGCCATCTAGCCCCGGCACAGCTTCGAGCAGGCGCACGATTGTGCGAACATCAGCTAACCACACATCCGCCGGTTGCTTGGACCCTGCCAGCGTGCTCGCTCGCCACGCCTCCGCCCACGGTGGGTTCTCAACCACCTCTGTGGCGACAGTGAATGCAGCAGCCTCGAGCGATTTCGACTTCTCTGACGACGCGCCCATCATGGCGGCAGGCGACACGGGGGTCGGAACTGATGCTATGTGCGTCGCCGTGGTGATATTTGTTGGCGCGACAGCTGCGCCGGGCTGACGCAGAGGTGTGCTGAGTGGCAAAAGCTCACAGTGCTGGAACTGTGTATGGAGGAGGGTCGGTCCGAGGGGGAGGTATCCTGGCGAAGGTGTCGATGGTCGTGAGATGATGGGGCTCTCGCTTTCTTCCCTGGGGTCGTCCATGTCGTAGTCCGACTCGGCATCGGACTTGCCGTCATCATTGTCTGCATCGTCTAGGCCACTGCTTGCAGCGTCTGCACGGGTATATTTCTCCCAGTCTTCGTGCTCGCGGATCCACGACGGCGACATCCTGGGTGTCCCTCCGACCACCAGACTACTCGCCTCCCGTCCGCCCTGTTCAAACGTCATCTTGCGCTTCACACCAATCAGCTTGCGCACAACCCCGATGCGCGGGTCCGTCGCAGCCATGTATTTGAACCGCCAGCCGTTATTGCTCATCGCAGCAGGTCCTACGCCTGCGGTCAACGACTTCGGAAAATAGGATGCACCAAGCTGCCAGTTAAGGTTCAGGGGCTCCGTGCGATCCTCTTCGTCCGGCGGGCTAGGCAGCGAGAACTTGCCCATGGCGTACTTGCCATCGAGCGTGCGGTGGTAAGCGGCAAAGGGGATGGGGTGAAACGTGCTGGCGCCCGTACTTGGTCGGCGGATGGCAGGGTCAGATTCGAGGTGCACGGTCGGCGTGGCGGGCGCGGAGTGGCTCGGAGGTGTGGGGCCGGGAGAGGGCGGGAGGAGATCGGGCAGGACGGCACTGGAATCGGTGTCCGTAAAGCGCGGAGTGAAGCCCTCGGAGAGAGTGGTTGAGACCCATGGAGATGAGGAGTGGAAGGTATGCGAGTGGGGTGTGGATATTTGCTGGGAAGGGCCGAGGCCTGAGATGTGGAGGGCGTCGACGAACAGGGGCGAGGAGGCATTGATGTTCATCGAGTTTTGGGCTGGGGTTAGGCCTGAGGTGCCAGCATTGGAATGCATCGCAGAAGGAGCTGCGGGAGAGCGGGACATATCCAGAGGTGGTGGCGCAAGCGGGAGAGACAAGGGCAGCCCCTGTGTAGGTGCAGAGGGCCGGTCGAAGAAGCTGAAATCGTCGTCTGTGAAAGCCGAGTCGTCAAAGTCCATGCCGGTGCTGGTGCCGCCGCCGTACACGCCGTCTCGGCTTCCTGAGTTCATATCGAATCCCATGTCCATACTCATACCCATGTCAAAGTCCATATCCATGTCCATGTTCATCTCGAGGTAGGGTTGTGGCTGGATGGCCCACGCAGCGTCGCTAGAGCCGAAGGTATCAAACGTACCTGGCACGGGTTGTGAGAGTGCTGAGGCAGCAGTTGAAGTTGGAGTAGGCAGTGTGGGTGTAGGAGAGGCGGTTTGAAGGGTTGTGGTCGACGCGATGGTGGGCAGTGCTGAGGGTGCCTCGGTAGAAGGTGAGGTTTGGCCAGGTTGCAGGGGTGCAATCAGGGCATTGGTTTGCGGAGGAGATGGGTAGAAGTTTTGTGCAGGAGTTGTGTGATGTGGTTGCTGCTGGCCGGGTCCAGCAACTGGCTGAGAGGAGGCCGGAAAGGCCGTTGTGAGGAGCGGTGCAGGGGCATCGGTGGTCACACTTGTGGTTGGAGTGGGGGCTGCGGGTGTCGTAACAGCTGTGCGAGCCAGTTTCGGTGAGCTTGAGGGCCCATTCTCGCGTTCACGTTTTAGGCGTTCTCGCTCACGTTCTCGCTCACGAGCAACGGCATCGACATATCCGCCGACTTCATATGCTACATGTCGGATATCTTTGGATTTGGATAGGGTAAGAGCCCGGAAGGCACGAACGGAGTCAGAAGTCGGAGAGCTGGGTAGGACAGGACGCGGATGGAGCTGTGAAGGGGGTGTAGATGGGAATCTTGCCGTCGATGGTGACGGAGCACGAGAAGTAGTCGAGGGTCCCGCCCCTGAGACTGAAGAACTTACGCCGGCTTGGAAGGGTGGCGCAGCCGCAGCTACCTGTGGTGATGGTTGTAGTGGGGCTGGGAGCTCCGGAATATAATCAAGCGGCAGGCGAGCTGGAATCCCTGATAATGTCGATGGGGTAAAGGAGAGGCAAAGGGCAGTTGGATATATGAGGATAATTCCCTTGTCCTCGCCCTGCTTGTTCTCTACATTCAACCATGCAACTATGAATTCTGGTTTGGAAGCAATGCTGTTGGGTACAAATCCTGCGGAAGAGGATAATGTTTCCCACCCGCTGACACCTAGGCCTTGCAGGGATTCCTGGAACTGCTTTTTGACGGCTGATGTAGGTCCTGCATAATGAGTAAGAAAAAAGGCCGGCGTTCCATGCGGAAGAAGGGTAATTGGTGTTCCACGAGGAGAAGGCAAGAGATGTGCTAAAGGGAGAAAAGGCGTTGGGAGGAGAAGAGGGTGGATGATCAGACTTGGCGTTGAGGCCTTGGGAGCGTTTGACAAATGTACTTGTATTTGGCAGTAAAGAAGTGGTCTGATCGTTCCATGAGTGTCGAGAAGCTTCGTACAAAACATTGAATGCTTGCCTTGATAATGCACGATACTCCCAGGTGGAACCCCATTCACTAGTAGATGAGGGTGAACCAAGTAAGAAGCCTCCTTTGAGTCTCTTGACCACTCGCGAAGGCCTATTTGGTACATTCTGAGAGGACGCTTGTGCAATGTCATCAAGGAGGCGGATGCGTAGGGCTTCCAGGAAATGACTGTAGACTACCCGAAGTGGCCTTCTCGGGAGAAGGGTACTGGAGCTTGAGCTGCTTGAGGAAGAACGGTCCTGACAGTTAGGACACGGTTTCAGCAGGATTGAACAGCCAGGAGAGCACGGATAGAGGTCTTTCAAAGAAAAAGACGATGTCGCATCAGCTGCAAGATGGTAAAGGTTAGAGTATATTTAGAAAGAGACAGTAAGGGAGAGAAGTTGGGGTTAAGGTTAGGCGTAGTGACATGAGACCAATTCGGCAAACCAATCCCGAAGAGAGATATTACTCACCAGTTAATCCGTCGAACCGCAACGTAGCCAACGCCGACGTGGCATCTTCAATGCGGTCTTGCGCTGATATGGAGAACACATACATAAACGAACTTGTTCCGATGTGAATGCTAGACAACATAGAGTCCAAGAGAATGGCTGCTGCGTTCCTCAATAGAACATTTCTCCGTGCAAGCTCAATGCTCTGGTGAGGCTTGAGGGGCGAGTTGGGGTCTGGAATGAATCGCGTGTAGGAGACACAAGGGTCTGGTGGCAAGGATATCCTGGAGGATAAGACCTGGTCAGTCAGCGATATTTGGGACGGGGCAGCCACTGCAAGATGGGACTTGGAAGCCATAAGAAATAGGCTGTATATCCAGCGGTATATGGGTGAATATGGTCTGATCCTCGGATTGCTATAACATGGGGGCGGAGTACAGGGTAGGGCCGTTTGGCACGCTTGAGGATTGAATATTGAGTGACTGGCCGTGGGTCGGCTTTTACCGACGGACTCTGAGAATTTCGTTCGTTTTCACCTTCCTCTCTGCTCATCGTTGCGCCCGACATGCAGACCTCAAGACCAGCATCCACGTCGACAAGGCCGGCCGTCTCTCCCCTCCCTCGTCAAAACCAGGTCAACACCCAGACAAAAGTACTTGACACAGTACAGGGCAGGATCCTTTGTATCGCTGACATTCGTGGCCGTCTCTCTGCCCTCAATGACTTGGCCCGGGAGGCGAATGCAAAGGCTATCATTCATACAGGCGACTTTGGTTTCTTTGGTATGTTACGCTAATTCCGTCAATGCTATGCTTTTCGTGATATATTTCTCTAGAGTCTAACAGTCTGGAGAGAATAAACGACCGAACTCTGCGTCACCTCACTATGTACTCACCACTTATACCCTCGGCACAGCGTACACATCTTCTCGCGCCAGAAAATCCTCCAGCTGTCATTCGGTCCACCGTCAACATTGCCCTCCTCTCAGAATTTCCTTTACTTCTCTCAGGTCAGATCAAACTCCAAGTTCCAGTGTACACAGTCTGGGGCGCGTGTGAGGATGTTCTCGTCCTAGAAAAATTCCGTCAAGGGACATATGCCATTGAGAACCTGCACGTCCTTGACGAGGCTACCACGCGGTGTATCGATGTTGGTGGCGTCAAACTCCGCCTTCTTGGGCTAGGTGGCGCTCTTGTACCCCACAAGATGTTCGACAACGGCGAAGGCAGCGCTACCATTGCAGGCGGCCAGGGAACGATGTGGACAACCGCACTCCAGATGGGCGAGCTCGTCGATACCGCCCAGCGCGTTTTCGATCCGACCGAGACGCGTGTTCTCATTACGCACACTAGCCCCGGCCGCGAGGGTATCATGGCGCAACTGGGTCTCGTCCTCAAAGCGGACCTTACGATCTCGGCGGGGTTGCACTTCCGCTATGCAACGTCGTACAATGAGTTCAGCGTACAGGGTGACTTTGAGGGGTTTCGTCACAAACTAGCGCTGGGCAAGGAAGGGTTTGACAAGGTCTGGGAGACGGTAAGGCCGCAGGTTGAGGCAGTGATCGATGATAACCAAAAGGTGTTACTGGACAAGGCGTTGAGCGTCATCGAGAGGCTGCCTCCCGTTCAACCATCCAGTGGTCCTGGGGCAACGGCGACAGGCGAGGAGCCGGCTTGGAAGAACTGCTGGAATTGGAATCTATGCGATGCAGCGTACGGGTCTTTGGTTCTTGACGTCAAGGAAGGCAGGATTAGCGCTGACCTGAAGAGTCAGGGTAAGCAAACGAAGTCAATATGACACATTTACTCCGCTAATACCACTTAATACCAGGATTCAACTATGCATACAGACGCACGGCAGCCAACGTACCAACACCCAATTTCCCTCACGTTGCTCTTCCCAACGCAAGTCAGTCCCAAACAAAAGCTGCAATCCCTGCTCCACAGCCCGACCGTGTGCCGCCTCCTCACATTCCCGCAAACGCAAATATCCTCCCCTCCCAGCCTACATCCCCCACGCCAGCTGCACCCTCTACCGGCAAAGAGAGCCCAGTCTCCAGAGTGAACGGTGCAACCGCGGCAGAGAAGCTGGAGCGGGAGAAGGCAAAGAAGAAGGAGAAGAAGGAGCGCAAGGAGCGGGAGCGTGCCGAGCGCGAAAAGGCGGAAAAGGACAAGGATGCTGCGAGCACGCCGAAAAGTGCCTCCACTCCAGTGCTGCCTGAGCCGCCTGCGTCTATTTTATCAGCAACGGTTGCATCGGATGCCGCGGGACCCAAGTCACCGGTGACGGATACAGGGAGCGCCGGCGTGCGCACGCCCAAGTCGGGGAAGCCGCAGAGAAACCCGTGGACGATCTTCATGCGCATGCCGAGTCAAGTGGTGGTAATGGACGTGGATGTCAAGGAGTTCTTTGGGGAGGCGAAGGATAAGGTGGGCTTCTTTTTTACACTCTGATGATTTTGTAATGTGTTGATTTGTTCTTGGCGCATTTTCAGATCATGAAGATCCACTGGCCTATCCAACATGCAGGGCGGGCGAAGCTGGCATATGTAGAGTTTGAGGATGAGGAATCTATGAAAATTGGTCTAGAGAAGCACGCAGAAGTTCGTTTCTCGGTCTTTTTACCTATGTTACATTGCTAACTGTGAAAAACAGAAACTCAAGGATACAATTATCGAGGTCAAACAAGCGACGGACCGTGAGTCTCGTGGCGAGCCTTCGTACCGAGGAGGCCCAGGTGGACGGGGCGGACGTGGCCGTGGAGGTGGCGGGTATGCAGCGAGGGGATTCGCGGCGGCTGGTTTGACCCGAAGTGGATTCAGAGGGAGCGGCGACGCCGGTGAGAGCCCCAGACCTGCTATGAGTGGTGGCGGCGGGGATACAACTTCAGGCTGAGGAGGGGGATCCACCCCGCGGCGTTGTTTCCGTCTCCTGCTTTGATTACCATGTTACATACTATGTCTCCCTCTTTTGCGGTGCAATGCTCCTTGTCTATTCCTTCATCTTTGCATCCTCAACGCTTCATTTTGAACCTTCTTTGCGCATCAAAACTTGCCCCCGCTTCTGCTCTCTACGGATACCATTACTAACCTCCCCATCTTTTCCCTTTTTTTTTTAGCTCGAGGTCTTCTCTCCGATACATCGATATTCGCTAATGCTGTCTCTCGCTCGCAACGCGGTGCCATGGCATACTTTTTGACCCTCTCTCACCCCCGTTGCCGCGTCTTTTACATGTCATACCATATGCTCGCTTTGTTCTGAGTCGGTTTTATCCGGGATATGGACCTTAGTACGCGCCGTTAATGTAATTTCACCATGGTTCACGGGCCTCAATACAACTGTTAGAGCTGAGAACACCTACAATATACCTTTAGAATGCCAATCAGTACACGGAATTCAAACGCTGTTATGACATGGATAAATTAGCCCTTCGTAGCGTCACGTCGCGTCTAGACGCACAATTGCAATTGGATGAATTCAAGATTTCTTTCACTCCTAAGTACACTAGTATGACTCCTAGGGCCAAGACCTGGCGTTTACCTGAAACATGCAGATATGCGTGGCACTCTATGCCGTCCAAACACGGGAAACATATAGATGCACATAACTCCAAATGCGTCGCGGATTGCGCGTCATTGTGTCGATGGTGACTTGATGTGCGCCCATGGACATACACAAGAGTGAGTGCTCCAGCGGCCAATTTCACAGGCAAGAGGGAACTCGGCTTGGAATGAGTGCTTTGTCCCTCGGACTGTCAAACGCCTCAATCATGCTGTTGGGAACTTTGTCAATCATGGTTTCAACACGGCATGTGGACATTCGTAAAGGGTAA
>JABCKH010007989.1:0-17889 GCA_018851285.1 Lyophyllum semitale | reverse complement strand
TCTTCTGCAACACTGAGGTATCTCTAGATCTTAGGGCAACTAATAGAGTGCCAAACTTGAAGAAAGGACTCGGAAGAACTTCAATCGGTGCACACATGATTCACACTGGCACTGGCACATGACCGTACGTGCGACACTGCAATACCTGTTTTTTTTCGGCACCACCGAAACCCTTACTAACGTAGCGGGCATATACAAGTATGGGTCCTTGTTTTACATGATCAGATCCGGGTTTCTAATGTACTTGACCTCTCGGCGCTTTGCCTCGACTGCATTTCGCGCCTACTCGCGCCCAGGAGTGCGCTGGACACCACTTGGCCGAAGGGTTGCATCGCAGTTCTCAGCAAAGTCATCTCAAGAATGGTCACCATATCTTCTACCTGCTGTTGCAGGTGGGTTCACTTTGGTCGCTGCAGGTGAGAAAATCGTCTGTGTTGAAGTCCTTCCTCATCCATTTTAAAGGGTATACTTGGTACCAATTTACAAAAGCTAAACGTGCAGTGGTTGACACCTCAAAGCGTGCCAAAGTGTACGTCCAAGATACCGTGGCCGAGGTCGGTAGATATAAACTTTGTTGCAAAAGACTTTTAATGACAACTATATTAAATCTTTCAGGTCAAAACTGCCGTCTCGGAAGCACGAGGTGATGCCAATGAGAGCCTGAAGAGGGTATCCAGTTTGGCAAAGGAAAAGACAGCGAAGTGGCGCAAGGATGCCTCTTCTGGCAGGGAGAATGACAGTGCCAACGATCAATTTTCGCGACGATGCACACAATGTCTTTTATGGCCCTGATACAAGATCTCCCCGATACACCCCTCTGTTAGAACAACTTTCAATTGCAACCGACACCCCTCCAGGGCTTTCTTCTAGAGCTCATTTCGATGATGGAAGTGCGTTCGGCATTGCTGTCGACATTTCTGCTGCTGAACGCGGTGATGTCCGGTAAGTACGTTTTCGAGCCATTGATTTTCGACGAAGTAGGAAGTTTGAGAATCTACCTTACTTCCATACTCATATCTACAAGGACCCATGAGCCTTCGACCAAACTCGACCAGACAGACCCAAAGTTCCTCCTCGGCGACAAATCTCCTCCAAGACATCAGGTTCGAAATCGGAGCCCATTGCCCCGCTGATTTCAATGGCGATACCCCGTGGTCTGGTTTCATCGTAAATCACGGCTATCTCTACCAGGCCAGATATAGGTGGTCGCTCGGGAGATGTTAACACGATTCTGGGCCGATGAGGTTGTATTTGTGGTATAGATATTCCTTCGAGGTCAGGCGTTTGAAACAGGGAGTCGGTCGCGAGGTTTTGCGAAGGCAAGAACACATTGACTGGTATCTTTCGTGGCGGTAGATTGCCTGCTCGATGTCAGCGGGAAACAAAATAGAAATTTCTCGAAGCACAAACCATTAAGAACGGCCTGCAATTCTTCTTCCGTTGCTTCGCTCTCTTTCGACAACTCGTCTCCGTTGCTTTTTGATCCTTCTGCTGCCCACTGACATCCGGCAAGAATATCGTTTAGCCAGCATTGCTCTCGAACGACCTAGCGAAAGAAAGTGATTTATGAGAACACGTTTAACGCCTGCTCACCAATCTCATACCTCTAAAATACCCCACACTTCTTTCATGTTGTGAACAGGGACCTTTTCGAGCCGAAAACCTGGCTCCTCGGGGGCAGCTAAACGTAATTGCAAAGGTGGGTGCACAGAAGTAGGGGATGTCTATATAAAGTAAATTGATTGTGAGGAGTAACTGGAGACGACGTAACTTACATAGAGTGCGGTGTATCGCTCAGGAGATGCCGATGCTTCGAAATTAAGCTTCAGATAGAGCAAAGTGAGACTGGGTCACAATGATGAAATAGGCACGTACAAGGAGATCTACCCAGCTCCCTGTCCCAAAAGACATGAGCGCCACAGGGTTCAAGGCATCGATGCCCCCAAGAGGATTGACCACAAGCTCTATCTCTCTCATCCGTGACTGACTCATGACAATACCGGGATTTCTACCACCGTTAGTGAAATCCAGGTTCCATGTATACTGATTGTTCGTGTCTGGTTCGTTTGAAAGCGTCATAGAGGCAGATAGATCCGCCGATTGGGGAAACATATGCTCCAGATCCGAACCTTGTGGGGCAAGTGGAAATGTAGGACGCGCAGTGAATGTCGGCATAGACATCGTCGCAGGGAAAACATGTCCAGCATGCGCCTTGATCAAGGAAAGTGTCGCAACAGCCGCTCTTTGTTGTATGGAAGAGATATGCGAGCGAAGCAAAGATAATGGTATATCTAGTTGAGGTAGTCTTGGATCATCTTGTGAGGGAGTCAGGTTGGCGAGCTTCCTTCGAAGGGTGAGATATGCCAGCGGGGAGAGGTGAACGAGAAATGAGATCGAAGGCGAGGTCAGGTATGGAAGGGGTAGCGCATGAGAGCGCAGGAGGAAAATGTCAAGGGGAGCTTGAGTTAGGGACAACGACCTTTGGTGAGATGATACATGAATAAATCATCGTACAAAATGAGGTATGAACATACAACGCTACCACTTCTGCTTCATTTTTTGCAAAGGTCTCTAGGATGGGACACAGCTCACCAAGATCGACAAACCACTTTAATCCACCATCTTCCATCGCAGCTAATCGGTCAAGCATGACCAGGTAACGGAGCTGTTCCAAGATAACCGCCCCAAGTATCGCTGCCTTCTCCGGGGTTCGGACATCTTCCGGCTTTTGTATCTCGACGCAAAAACTTTCGATGCTGGCACGGAGGAATGCATCCAGTGATGTCGATCCACCACTGTTTGACGTTGATCCTTCGGAGTTCGTGATCGCGTACGAAGTCTTGACGCTGGAGACGGCGATTCTCGGTACGTAGGGGTCTGTTTTGTCGACAGAAAAGTCGACGTCAATGACAAGTACTTTCCCTCCTAGCACCACAGTAATGCCTCCTTCGCGTCCTTCGTCTTTGAAGGTTTCCATTCCTGCGGAGGTTCCCCATGTTTCTAGACGCGACGTGCCCCAGTCTACTATGGAGGCTGGATCCAGTGGTATGTCTTCGCCGTAGTCGGAACCAGATCGTGTCGTCAATGCTTCGATGATTTGATGTATGCTTTGGTCGGACTACTGAACCTCGAGTGAGATGCGAGTAGAGCACAAGAACAAAATCTGACTTGGTGGAGTGTACGGTCTATTGCTGAATGTTGACGCAGTAACGAGACTAGTTTTGGGTTGGAAAAGGCCGTAGACGAATAGATATTGAGGGAATGAGCGAGTGCATCTGCTGTATTGATTAGGCTTTGCAAATTGGAACAGGATTGCTGCGCGAAGGAGGCAAATGGATGGGAGGCGTTGGCGGGAATGATTTCATGTTTCTGAAAATTTTGAACTGTTGAGAGCAAAGTTGGTAGTGGTGGAGAGGTCATGACATCAATAAAGTGCAGATTTGATTACAAAAATTCGATTGTACTCTAAAAACCAACGATACAACAATAGGATTCCATAATTTACACTAACCAACACGTTCATAGCATGAGATAAGATACCTATATGAGTGATACTAAAGATATATAAGCTCAAGTCGGAGGCCAGGTAGAGCTCTGGGTAGCTCCATCGTCGAACGTCTCCCAAAGAAGCTGTTGCCAATCCCAAACAATTATCGATAGGTTGTCCCATATTTGACGCGACGAGGCCTTCCAGCCCTCACGATGAAAGGTATCGGTAACGGAAAACCAAGAGGACCCTGAAGAGGAGAGCATGGAAAGACGGAGGGTATCAGGTCTGGAGGTATATATATGAAGATCTGGATAGAATGAGTCGTAATACGTGGTGAGGAAAAGGTCTCGCGCTCGCGTGATTGTGAAACTGGACAACGAGATCACCCATAGAGTCAATAGACGAGAAAGCAAGAGAGACATACCGGTACATCATAAAAATAAGGAGCAATTGTGCAGCCAGGACGGCCCAGAATACCCAAGAGCTTGGCCAACGACTATCGACTGCTGAAGACATCTGACAACAGTGATCAGACAACTGCTAAACAGCGATACTCAACAGGGAGACTTACAAATAACCCGCTCTTCTTCATGCTCATTCGCAAGGGTCTCAATTTACTCCGCAAATCGGCGTCATTTGATGATATAGCTTGGCCAAGCTGCTTCCTTGCCGTTCGAGCAGCATGAGATGCACTGGTGAGCTCCTGGAGGCGAGTGTAATCGATTCTGGCGTCTTCATTCGTCCTAGAATCCAAATCTGTCAACTGTATGGACGAGGGGAAAGGGAAACAAAAATAAATACCTGTCCATAGCATCTAGACCTTCTGCTAGGTCTGAAAGACCTTGACGGACACGTATCAAAGCTTCACCATGCTTCAATGGAGTGGGAGGCTTCTCAGTGTCATCGCCGACTCCCTGAGAGGGCTGGTTGTCACTGTCTTCGCCACCGTCCACCTCCCGGCCCATCGCGTCGACGACGCGAATACCAATCTTATTCCTTGTACTGCTGCTCGCCTTGGGCTGGGCTTCATCTTTGACAACTTCTCTGCCAAAAGCATCCAGAATGCGGATACCAGGAGACTTTCGGGACGGGTTCTGGAAGCGCCTAGAGGTGGGAGAGACGGGATTCGACGGCTCTGGTGTCCGCGTCCGTGGAGGGGCTTCGTCTTTTGGGGGCCCGGGAGGACTTTTGGTGTTAAGAGAAATACCATCTGTTCGTGCTGAAGCATCTGTGGCGTCCTCCAATGGATCTCTTGAGGAATCAGTCGTAGGAACTCCGTAAGAGGAGCCGCCTAGCGTGTCAAATCGAACCTTCAGTATGCTTTTCCTAGCTGCGGGCGTCGCCATCCATGCTCCAGGCGGCCCCGGCGTCTGGGCAGGCAGCGAGGACGCTCTTGACAGTGACGCTACAGGTGTAGCAAGCCCGCTATCACATTCTTCGTCAGTATCTCCTAACAATGAGCTGGTCTGCGTAGGCAACTCCAGAGATGGAGCGTGGGCAGGTGTGGATGCCCATGCCCCAGGCGGTCTTGGGGTCTTCGTCGAGGTCAGATCAGCACGCAATTCGCGAATTGGCGTCCATGAGCTACCGTTTATTTGCTCGTTATTCAGCTCTCCCGATGAAGCGGAAGAGGGCTCGGCATTGCGCTGCGGAGGTGCAGGCGTGGAAGCCCATGCGCCAGGTGGCCGAGGAGTTTTCATGGTTGCCAGATCGGAGCGCAAGTCGCGAACGGGCGTCCGGGAAGGTTCATCACTAGATTCACCCTCGGAGGAAGAAGGCGGCCCAGGAAGTTCGGGCAGATTCTTGGGTGGCGAGGGTGTCTGGAACTCGAGTTTTGAAGTATTGAATGAAGCACGCCGGGGAGGGGTTGAGAGGAAAGACTTGTGCGAAGGGTGAGAATGCTGCGGAGATGGAGGAGATGGGGGTGGAGATAGCTCTTGCAGCACATTCTGAGTGGTGGTGTTGGCTGCTGAAGACGTGTTTCTCAGCGCCTTCTGTAGACGACTTTCATCATTAGCAGCTATATTCTGTCGTGGAGGTGGAGGGGATCGCGGTGGTATATATTCAGGAGTTTCGATACGGGGTGGAGATATTGTTCTCATGGTGGGAGTGTGCTCTTGCGAAAGATCTCCGATCTCAGCCTCTTCATTTTCTTGAACCACCGCTTGGCAATTGTACGAAAGAAGATTAAGAGAAGAAAAGTTATCTCCTATTTCCTCCTGGAAGTGTTTGATATTTGCGCTTGGGGTTGAGGGAGTCGTATGAAACTCGGGTTCCAGATCGATGGCAGGAGGAGCTAAACCGTTAGAGTTGGGTGAGGGTTTGGTCGCCTTTGGTGATCGAACGGGAAGGCCACTGGGGTTGACAGAGTTTGAGTTTCTATTGGCTGGCATTCCAGTTGGGGAAGGTGACAAGCGGGATTTTCCATGCGACTGTGATGTTGTTTCTGGACTCTCCATATCTAATTCGATGGGAGGTAGAGGGGTCCGATTTCTTATGAACGAATACCCAGCAGAGTGTAAGCCTGTTCTGGAAGCGGAAGCGGGAGTTTGCGACGAAGATTCGCGAGAGGTCGAAATAGTAGGGTTTTTAGATGTATAGCTTCGTTCTGATTCTTTTATTTTACCCTTGGCACTTGCAGTGGGAGGTAAAGGGGACAGTGAACGCGGAGCAGGGGAATCGTTTCGCGAAATGGTGTGCTTGAGAGGCTTATCATGACGAGTCGAGAGTGGGCTGTTGCTAGGCTGATTCGGAGGCAGAGGCGAGGCGGTTCGAGCGGGCGGGGTTGCACTGTTTCCAGTGCGGCTTCCACTCACGATAGGGGACGCGGACTGAGCGGCACCTTGTCCATTGTGAATAGGTGACTCTCCCTTCTTGGTCCCTGAGGTTTTCAAACTTTCTGCCCTCACGCGGCCGCTTGGTGATTGAGGATGTAACGGAGACTGAGGTCGATGACTAGAATGTTGGGTCCACTTGGGGCGAGGTGCATTCCAGTTACGTTCCCTCTCATGGACAATCTCCTCTTCTTCCGACTCATCATTTCCATGATGACTACCGCTCAGAGAGCTGGCAGGAGAACTGGCTCGCGAAGAATTGAACGAGGGATGGCGCTGGAGATTTCGAGCAGGAGACAGATGCTGCGGAGAATCCAGCTGAATTAGACTCCTTGTTCGAGTGCGGTCCGCCCCACCCGGGGACGGGACGCTAAGACTCGGAGGATGGGGTAGCTTTGAATGGGGTTTGTTCCATTCTCGCTCCCGTTCAATATTACGCTCCCTTTCTAGTTCAGAAAGTCTCTCCCGATCTGAAATGCGAAGTTAGTTACTGAATTCCACGAACGACTGGACTAGACTGACACTCAGCTTGCGATCCAAAAGAGCTCCCTTTCGAGGAACTATCATCGAAACTACGCAATGACGCGCTACTTCCTGGGCGCGGAAGCGTTCCCGAGGAAGCTGCGCCGACCATGGGTGAGCCGCTCCTGTGAAACTGTTGATGAGAAGGCCGGCGAGATAGCTCAGGAGTGTGAGCTCGAGCTGGTGTTCTGGGCCGGTACCATTCTCTTTCGCGGTCTCGGTGTCGATCTGGATCGTCGGCTTGCAAAGCCCCACCTGAAGCAGAATTCGGGCTGCCCGTGCGTGACGCTGGAAGAGAATGCGTCAACTCCGCGTAGCGAATATTTGAATAAACTATAACCACCAGAACGAGTCCGCGGTAAGACTGATTCGAGCGGAATCTTAGTCGAATGTGATCTTTTGTGTAAATTGGACGGGGATAATTCGAGTCGCGTTTGCGCCTCCATGGTCCGTGTTCGTGAAGAAGGGAAAGAAACTGTTAGGAAGATTATTATGAGTAGTAAGATATAGACGGAAGGTCTACCTGGACGCTGGCCGGAACCATCTGCTTCGTAGCTGTCAAACCCTTCAATTGCGCGCTGCATTTCTGAGTCTTGTTCCATGAGATCTTTTCGATAATTGTTAGGATGGACTTTGAATGACAGAGAACGCCACATACTGGATTGGAACGGAAATTGGGAGTTCACGGACATGCGGAGAGACTGCTGAGGTGTGCTAGTAGCTGCAGGGGGCGTAGCCGGGTCCGGGTTAACGTCTTGTAGAAAAGTAGCCGCATCGTTGCTACGGTCGTTGGGTAGGGAATCTATTTATCAACCCGAATTTAGTACTGGGGCGGGGAGGATAGAAAGATATGATAACATACGTTCATACAGGAAGTCCGAGAAGTGTATGTCCTTAAGTTGGGTTTGAGAGTTCAGGCGTTCGCGTAAAATGTCAAACGTGGCTGCTTGGGATGATTTGAATGAGGCCTCCGAACGTTGAGATGATCCTAGGCAGGAGGTTAACACAGCGTCGTCAGGCCAGAGATAAAAAGCACTGGGAGGATTCTCAATCTCCTCATCGCTCAAGCTCTTTCGGTTTAATTTATGTTTGGCCCTCTCCCGTCGTATTCTCGGGCTAGCTTCAACCTCACTGGCGTCGATGCTATTACGTCGTGGTCTGATGTTGTCCTTCTGCGGCGTATTCCCTGGATCGCGCAATGCGCGAGAGAAAATATCCTTCAAGCTTTCTCTAGCAAAATTCGGAGTGCTGTGGGCTATACCGCTCGGTGGTTCGAAGTCAGATTCGTTGTCGGAGGAGTGGGACGGACGTTGTGGCATCGGTGTTGATTTGGAAGAGGCAGGGGCCCGAAGTAATAGAGCGCGCAGACGGGCAGCCGGGGTCTCAGAGGGCTCCATGAGAGAGCCGGTAGAAGTCATCTTTGGTGTGGGTTGTTCGTCGTCGTCTCGGTCGTTAGCGTCCGAGTATTCCATGAGATCGACAGCAGGAGGACCGGTATCTGGCAAACGGTCGCGTGATGGGCCAGCGACGGGAACTTCATATGCGTTGGCGTTGCGGGAGAGTCTGAGGCGCGGGATTGGCAGCATCAACGGACTCTCCATTTTCGCCACAACGCCGTTCAGAAAAACAACAAATGACAGGCTACAGCTAAACATAATACATCACGTGACACAGTCATTAATTGCCCCCTAGTCTAAGCGTTCACCTTCACAAGTTCGTTGCTGAGCCACTCTCATAGTATTAAATAGTGTTCATACACAACGAAGAATACAGTTCTAGAAACCACCAACATATTGCCTGACCAACCTTTCCCAACAGTCACCTATCTGCATATGTTCCCCGACACAAGCATCAAAAAGGATGCCTCCCTTCTCATCTAATTCCCGCAGACCGATCCAATCTCCTTGATAAATCGGTTGGGAACGTATCGGGATGAGCACCTTGACACCACCGGATGACAGTATCTCCTGCTGGTCAGTGTCGTAGAATGCAGTAGATTCCGCTTCGGAGCCAAACCACGCGCTCTCTTTGGGAACGACTGTCTTGTCTTTTGTGAACAGAACGAGAACAAGTTTGTTCAATGACGCAAGATTCCTTGCATATGTTTGATTCCGGGATTCAGGAACCTCGTTGTTGATAGAAGCAAGGAAGTGGTTGGCGCGGAGATATGCAGCCATGTTCATTGGATCTCGGAAATACTGGGCCTAAAGCAGACACATCAACGCCATACAAAGGTGCTCAATATATGAACAAACCTGAATAAGGTTTTCTTGTGCCCACTGGCTGTAGACAGCACTTCTAGTGGCACGACGCGCTATTTGACAGAGGAGGTCATATGGTCGGCAAGTGGGTATATCAGAAACGCCCATGTGCTGGGAGCCAAATGTTATGAGGTTGTGGATGGGAGGCGAATTGTATCGTTCCACATAAGCCCGAAGGAATTGTCCGCCTGAACAACGAATCAGTCTAAGAGGAGCTGAAGGTTTGGCATTGCAACCTTGCGAGAATCCAATGGCGTCGAAGCCGTCTTTGAGCTCTGGAATCGCAGACAATTGATCGGCAACCAGCTCTACCTGATTATTCACATTTCCATACTATCCGTGAAGGTGGATTTCAGAAACGGTGATAGTGTGGCATGTGAGATCCACCCACGAAACCAGCTTTCCTATCTTTGTCCTGGTCTTCTTCAATATACACGGAATGGACAAATATCCCTGGATGAACATCTTTAATGAGAGACGCGAACTCAAGCATCCCCGGCGACGAGTGGGAGTCTCCTGCAAACCAATAAGTGAGTTCAGCCTAAAGTAAGTATAAGGAAGGCTGACCTAAACCGTGCCAAAGCACAAGAGGTCGTGGAGGATTGGTAGGAGAAGCATATGTGTGATAGGCGTAAAGTACGGAGAGCGAGGCGACCAGGGACCAATACTTCAACCTCATCGTTGAGTCTGAAGACAACTCCGAAACTCCACGTGATGATCGATCAAACGTGAAAAATACGCATTCCCCCTTCCTATGAGCGACTCTCCCGCTGGCACCGTAGCCGCCGTCACCACCTCCAACACTAGTCTTGAACTGGGGCAAGCTCCAAGCTGAAGAACAATCGCTGTCTCTTGATATTCATGACCCCCCTTTATGCAATACACGCTTCGAGACATGGTTATTTCCAAAGGCTTGTCCTCGGTGCGCCTTTGTGTCTATTTCTTTCTCGCCAAGGCTTCCTTGTCGCGAGTCATTGCCAGCTCTTATTTGCCCCATTGTTCCACAAGTCTAGAATGGATCTCAACTATTCCAGAGCCGGTATCGCTTCGCGATTTGGGTCCTCCAATGCTCCTCAGAAATGATCATCACATATTGCACTTGCACCCCTCTCGAGCCTCTGTATGTCGTACAGATCATGGCACGCTTTGTCGTGTGTCTCCTCTACGAACGAGAGTTCCCCAGTGCCAGCTTTCCAATTAACGCCCAAAGAAGTCACACCATTTGAGCTGGCATGGTCTCTGGTACTAGTACGTTGCGAAAACGCGATGCGAACTCTCTAAACGAATGCCTTCATCAGTGTTTCTACCTCCAATGTCCCACCATGTCCCACCACCCTCCTTTCCTGTTCGTGGTTGGACTTTTCTTCGGAACCTGAACCTTCCCCTATGGATCAATCAAGAGCTCTTACTGTCCCTCATTCACCCTGTTCAATAGGTACCATCTATCTTACTATTAATATCACCTGGGTTGCAGAAAATTGTTTGCACTTTGCTAAATCAGTGTATGCTGCGGACGACGGACCCACGACCCTTCTGTAGATGCTTTAAACATATGGGCCGTATATTCCTTTTGCTTTTCCTGACTTGGAGTTCTGTCAGTCCGCCCGCCGCAAGTTTAGTTTGCGGCCACTAGCGATAAGTGGCCTGACGATCGGTAACGTTAACTACTCGGGGGAGGAATTGCGCTCACGCGAGACACTGATAAGAAACCCCTGACAACCCACCTAAATGCCTTGTCCGCGTCCGTGCCCGGAGTCGGAAATTTTTTTGAAATGTCTGATCCAATCCGGGCATGAAAGCGGGTTGGGAGGGCATCCCACCCTTTCCCTCGGATGCCTGATCCGGTCCGGGCATAAGGTATACATAAGGTAGAGTTTTTGTGTAATAAAATTAGCCTATCTTAACCGTAAATCATGGCGGAAAACATACGCGAGCGTCGAGATTATGATAAAACTGCCATATGAGCAACGAAAGCAATCGCGAGAGCATCTGATCGATTCCGTTGCAGCACCTTAAACTTCAATATAGAGTAAACGGTCATCTACCTTCAAAGGGAATCCTCAGCCAGTACGTATACTAGTCTGGGCTAACAGGCAACTTGACAATAATTTTATTAGACTAGTATGCTCTTTACCACAAATCAGTGAGGGATCACTGATATTCCTCGCGGTTCTCGAAACTACCAGCTAGATGACGGCTTCGAGGACATCACGTATGGTATGGACACGTCGAATACGCGCCGCAGGCCCAAAAAAATGCGTATAATCGCGCTCTTTTTCGACACCTGAGGAAATCCGGGCACAATCGCGGTCAAAATCAGCAGTATGAATTCCATAGAGTATGATCAAATTGGGAAACACCACAGGCCCACATGGCACATGGACGGCCACATGGACGTCAAGGGACGCATGAAGGCTGTAACGAATACGATAAGGATCATTGAAACAGGTCGAATATATAACCTTGTAAACCAGCGTTAACAAGCTTCAAGAGAGGGACACGGAAGGTTGGTTGAGGCGGAAACACGGCGGGAGCGTCGCTGACTGCTACTAAAACAGACCAAAACCCATGCATGGGCTGTCCGATATGCAACGAGTGACTATTCGATCCCGTATGCGACTTGGAGAACCTCATGTCAGTCAGGACCCCTGACAACCACCGAAAATGCCTTATCCGCCCAAAAAATTTCCATGCCCGGACGCGACCTCTCGGCAGAATTGTAGGTGCGTCTCCCGATACCGGCGATGCCATATTTTGTGGTGTCCTTGGACCTCACAAAACCCTTCCAGTTCGCTAGCTCAGCAGTGTTTCAGTGGACATATGGTGTCCATGAGGGTTGAAAGCCATTCATGCTCGCATGGCCTCCGAGTCTTATCAGTCAGTCAGATCAATAAGATGCCAAGCTCGCACCAATACAGAAGTTCAACTGGGACTCAGGAACGTAGACTAGCTACTCAGGGTGAGGTTTGGTGGTCCAACAGCACATGATATCCGAACCACCTTATCAGGTACCTGGCCATTTAAATGGGATGCGGTTTTAACTTTTCGGTTCAGCAGTTTCTCCGCGCCATCACTCCTCGGAACCTCTTGCCTATGCCAAATGGCCCTTATTCAGGATGAAGGGAACCTCAAAGCGCCAGCTGCCGTCGCTATTGCTCAGCGAGATCAGGACGTGGTTAAACGGGGCTCCACGGAATCGTTTTCAAAGGACAAGTCGGACTACACAGACGAAAAGCATGTCGACGATCCGGAGGTGAATTCGCCTGTCGAAGGAAACGAGGAGCGTAATGGGCGCTACAGCAAAGTACGACCATTCATTTTGGTCGCTCTCGTTATGGTGATTTTGGGTTGGTGGATAAGTGCAACGGTTCTTAAGGAAACGCGGCATCGGTGGTGAGTTGCAGTTTTTCTTGCCGGGAGAGCGCTGACAAATGGATCTGCACCCTACAGGATTGTCCAAACACTCTTCGCTTGGTCATTCATCGCGTGAGTAGACCTCGACAAGTAGGATCATACATGTGCTGAGCCTTGCACTTTTCAGCATCATAGCCTTCCGTTATATCCCAAACTCTGTGGTCACACGACCAGTCGAGGCCGTGTGGGGTCCATTTATCCAACGTCCTTGGTACAATCTATCATACCCAATACGATTGGCTATCGGTTGGCTCTGTCTTCTTGGCATTGTGTTCGGCTCTGCCTTCGGGTTCCCACTTCAAGAGGTACGCTTTATTTTGTTTTTATTATTGCTCAACTATTCATGGAATAGAGTACATCGTATGGTGACCGGGCGATCTCGGTCCTTGGACTTGCCGTTTTCCAGTTCTGCTTCTGGCTGACATCTTTCAAGCGAAAGGAGATACCCTGGTTCGTTCCTTCGATGACCCTCACGAAACAAGGTATTCACGTACTTGTTCAGGCCTACCGTTATCGTCGGTCTGTTCCTCCAGCAAGCTATCGCACTTTTCGTGCTAAAGACAAGCGCCGGCTTCGACATATTCAAATGGGTTGCAACCCTTGCAGGTGACTTCTTGAGACAAGGAGAAGCAGGCGCAGTGTTCTTCTTCGACGCTGAAATAATCGCCAAGCATTGGTTCTTTGTCAATACGGTGCGTCGTGTATCACGATGACCAGGATACTCATTACTCACTTGTAACCTATGCGCCCAGCTCGCCTCTATCATTTTCTTCATTGCCTGCGTGCAAATGATGTACTATCTCGGCGCAATGCAGTGGATCATCAAAAACTTGTTCGTTGTGTATGATGTTATCCAGCTCCAGTGGTATCACTGACAATTCTCACTAAGTGCATGGCTATTCTTCAAGGTCATGAATGTCTCTGGTGCCGAAGCCGTCGTTGCCGCAGCATCGCCGTTTATTGGACAAGGTCAATAAAAGCTCCGTGATAAATCGTATACCAGCTCATAACAAAACCAGGAGAGTCTGCTTGTCTCGTTCGCCCTTACGTCGATCGTAAGTGAGCTTCGCGCGTCATTTGCCTGCAAACCCTGACAACTGTTCTTGTTAGTCATGACCGAATCCGAACTCCGTGCGTGTCGTATGCTTCAAGCAGCTTCTTTTCAGTAACCTCCGAATCAAGATGTTACGATGACATCTGGATTCTCTACGATCGCTGGTTCCGTCCTCGTCGCGTATATTAACTTGGGCGTCCCGGCGCAAAATCTTATCACATCCTCTGTGATGAGCATTCCAGCCTCTATAGCGATTAGCAAAATGCGCATGCCGGAGACGGAAGAGCCTGTGACACGTGGACGAGTTACAGTTGACCGTGGTGAGGCGAAGGGAGGTGGACCGGTACGTACCATTCTTGTGTCAAGTGCTTCTACTCATACATAGCCCTGAAGGCAAATGCTCTACATGCCTTCAGCCAAGGTGCCGTATTTGGTCTTGTCGTTGCAGGCCAGATCCTGTAAGAGCACAATTCTCCTTGAACGATGCCAGCTTTACACCCCCTTTTCTAGAACCAATGTCTTGACGGTCTTGGCCCTTGTCGCAGCGTGCGTGCATTTCATCAGAAGGTGATGGATTACAACCAATCTGAATATTCACGTCTAGGATTAATGGTCTCCTCACTTGGGTTGGACGTGGCTTCGGCATACATCACCTTACGCTGGAACTCATCATTGGCTATATCTTCTACCCGGTCACCTTCTTCTTAAGTGTCCCCCGTGCGGAAATCTTGCGCGTCTCCCAGCTCTTCGCCACCAAACTCGTTGCCAATGAGTTCGCGGCCTACATTAATCTCCAGAATATCATGAAGTCGAGTCATCCTCTGTCTCCTCGCGCCTATACCATTACATCGTATGGCCTATGTGGTTTTGCCAATCTGGGTTCACTGGGTATACAGATCGGTGTCCTCGGTGCCCTTGCCCCTACCCGAAGCAAGATTATCGCCCAGATCGCCCTTTCTGCTATGGTTTGCGGGTTTATGTCGACGCTTCAAACAGCCGGTATTGTGTACGTTTTCATGCAACATACCTTGGTTGTAACCGAACCTGACTTGTATTGTTTCTAGGGGTATGCTGGTTTAGGATGCTTTTGGTCTATACCTTTAATGTCGCTGTTTTATTATGTTCGACTGTGGTATACACGAGCTTTTGTAAAGAATGACGATGAAGAGACATACCGAGAAGTAAATGGTGCGGACAGCTGTTGTGGATGAATCGTGTTTGCGTGACCATTGGGACAATCGACGAAGAACGCATTGTGCAACATGGATAATGGATGGATATAAGTAGTGTACAGTCGCACTTTAAGCTTTACACCTTTAAAGCCTTGATCGTCTTCCCAGAAGCAATGGCCAGCCATTCCCCTGTGACGGTTGAGTGCCCAGTGTTCATGGTCATGCCCTGTATCCGAGGCGACCATGCCAGGTTGGTGATTTGACTTGGCGCGGTGTAAGCCATGACAGGTTCTGTGATTATCCGCTTCTTGGCATCAGGTCGTGGAGAATTGAGTCTGGAACTGGCACTCCGTGGTGAAGCAGCCCCTTGGTTGGCACTATTGAAGTTTGCAAGATCCCACAAAAGGACCTGACAATCATCACCTGTAAGGCGGTCAATCATTATAAAATATTCGATACCTAAGGGTATGTTCGTACCAGCAGTAGCGAGTAACGGGTGTTCGGCCGATCCCCACCCAAACGCATTTATCTGTGCATGGTGTCCTCTCAGCTCCATGACAGGCTGACCAGGACTTCGCATATCGAGAATTTGAACATCAGTGCCGTCCATATGGAAGGTTGACATATAGTTTGAATCAGAAGGGTTGAATGCTATCCTTAGAAGGGGGGATGTCGGTGGCCTTGCCGATGCTGAGGGCGATGTAGAAGGTGGAGGTACGTTCTTGGGGGCTGGCGTTTCGTAGAGGATTGTTGAGTGCTCTAAACTGCGGAGATCAAATGCACGTAGACTTCCGTCCGCTCCGACAGAAACGAAGATATCGGTAGATCCTGGGAGCCATGCAACGTCGTAAACTTCCCGGTCATGGGCAATGAGCTGAGTGATGGCTGTTGATGTCTCGATGTTCCAAACTGTACATGTCGTGTCTATAGATGACGTGACAATAAGGCTGGGAGCCTTCTCGTTCCATGAAAAATTGGTCAGAGGTGCACCCGTGGATTGTGTTTGGACCTTGGATTGCTTCAAGCGACAAAGGTCATCACAATGAGGTACAGTGGGACTACGAGCAGAGGCTCACCCCCGAAAGTGCAGTCTTCATCGTGAGGCTATGTCCTGACGTACTCGGTTGACGAGCCACATAATTTGAGACGGACGCAGGGACGTCGCTGCTATACTCGTAAACTCGAAGTGAATCTCCCGTAGTGGCGAGTAGTTCCGTCGATGGCGAGTTCTGCGCCCATGCATGGCCAGAAGTTGGCTGCCATTGTAAACTGGTCGCTGGATACCCATGTGCGGCGTCGCACAGCGTCACGAAGTCTGGGTAATCGGTATAATCGTCCTCCACGAGTACTCTCTCATCCTGAAGACCGACTATGGCAATGCGATTGTTGTAGTTTTCGGTGAATGAAGCGATGCCGAGACGGAATGCTGATCGAGGTCGTAGCTGCTGACCAGGAGCAGCTGATTTGCACCAGTCCAAACTATGGACAGGCCCTTGAAGAAGAGTGAGGCATAACGGTCAAAAGAGTCATCTGGGATGCTCACAAGGTGCCTCATATTGCAGGACTGTCGTCTGGCCTGGCATAATGGTGGTCAGACCTGGTCAGACGGTTAGCAAACATGTAGCAAACCATGTTCCAAATCAGGAACATCATTGATCGATTGTAAATATCTCATTACTAGTACATAGTCTCCAAAAAACACTATACGCTCAAGTCAATACAGAGACTAATTTACATGTACAGGTATGGTATGCATTTCACTCATTCCCCGCTGCTTCATGCATCACCAGAGCCTCCAGCAGAGTATGTGTTTGAGACTTTACCTTCGGGGGTAGTAAATCGGGTACTTTGGCTTAATAAAAATTGAAAACCTTGGTCAAGCTCAGCGATAGCGCCTTCGTTTCCGGCATGAAAAGGAGTACAGCAACGAAGCCAAAAATGCTGCCAAAATAATGCATCGACACAGTTCTATTAACCGTTGTAGGGACTTCAAGTCAGCAATTGTGTCGGGTGTGTATTCCGGACACAGTTTACCTTGAGGTTTAAAGGCACCTAGCAAACGAGGGAACGTGATAGCAATGATAAAGTTGCTATGGAAGTCTGTTAGTGTTTGTGGAAAACCGAGTCTGAGGGTGACCCACAAGAACCACAGAACAGCCGTCGCAAAACTCATTCCTGGGGAAAACGTGAGCACAGGGTCAGCTTCTGATGAAGCAGTAGGAGATACATGCCAATGTCGCGAGTATATTGCGGGAATGCCTCTGCGGAATACTTCACAATTAAAGACGTCAATACATATTGGACAAAAAACCACGTTGAAGAAAGGCTTACAGTGAAAGGCACAGGACCTTCTCCTGGAGAATATGCTATTCCAAAAAAGTATATTCCCAACGCGATAACGCCGATGTGCGCCTTACTTTCCACTGGTATCCAACTTTGTAATATGAGTAAGGCCTGGCAGACATTGAACGAAAGCTCACGACACACAATGCAAAGCCTGTCATCAACAGGAATATCGCCATGAGCGGGAACGTTGTCAGAAGGAGATTACGGCGACCAAATGTGTCGATAGTGTAAACTGCGGGGAACGCGAACACGAAGTTGACTGCACCAAGACCAAAGGAAGCAAGAAGGGCTTGAATTTGGGAGAACTTGGCTTCGGCGAAGATATTTGACTAAAAATGGGTTATTTGACAAGAACTCGGTTTAACGACAGAGACTACATACCGAATAGTAAGCAATAACGTTTACTCCGCAGCTATGTGTAGTCAGTCGGTGAAACACAGGACGCCGAACTTACACTTACAATTGTTGCCTGAAAAAGGAGGTCAAACACGTTGTTCGAAATCCATGAAAAGTGTGGATAGCATAAACATGACGATGAAGGATGCCAACGTCGATTGCGAGGGACCGTGAAAAATTCTAGGATATGAACCCGATGTAAGGGATCGAGCTGATGCTCGCCCTGCGAGCATCAACGCTAGCGATTGATCGTCGACGATCATCGCACGAACATTGTAGCATTGTTTGGCAACGCCATCGGCGCTGCATATGGACTGTATTTACACATATTTACCGGTAGATCTCACCCTGTTCATAACTACGTAGCAAATCGACAACTGGTCAAGCTCACGTCGTGTGG
>JABCKH010007988.1:0-17906 GCA_018851285.1 Lyophyllum semitale | reverse complement strand
TTGATCGTCACTTCTTTCTCACATTGTTTCCGTCTGGTTTCCGTCAAATAGCGATTCCAAGACTACACATCATGGACAGCTGCGACTACGCGGTAAAGGGACAGTAAGAAGACGAAATAGCGGGTTATCAATAGTACGACGTAGCCATACAATATAGGTACATATCCAAATCGAAGACACGGAGCGGGAACGAGATCAAGCCATACAGTGAGCCAGGAGGTGGGAGGGAGGAGGAGGAGCAGTAGTCGAGGAGTGGGCGAGCAAAGGTTCAAGACAGCGCAATGCGACAAGCTAATAACGAGCAAATAATCACCATAGCGAACACTGAGAGGGACGGACGAAAAGAGTAGAGCGAGTAGAGGTGATGGTTGTCGAGGACACACGAAAATGAAGGGTCTATTGACCGCCCCAATTAAACAGATCGAAATCACTGGGGATCTGCTGTTCCGCAGGTGGACTGGTAATTTGATGAGGCTGCATCTGCTGCTGCTGCTGGGGGCCAGGGGTGGCAGACATATGTCGAAGCTGTTGCTGCAACTGCATGTTATGATCTGATTGATGGCCAGCACCTGCACCAGGTGACGGTGCGAACGGATAGCTGCCATGGCCCTGCTGTGCCCAGTTCTGACTACTCGATGGCGACGGTGCGTTCCCTCCCACACCACCACCACCCCAATGCGGTCCACCAGCACTCCCAGGCGGCGACATCCCATACCCCGCCGACGATCCCTGCTGCTGCTGCTGATGCCCATGACCCAAACCCATCTGCATCGCCTGATGCTGATTCTGATTCTGATTCCCTTGCCACACCCCACTCCCAGACGACATCTGCTGCTGCTGCTGTTGAGGATTATAAACCGGGCTCCCCGCACTCAACGCCCTCTGCGCCTGCATCTGCTGCTGCTGCATCATCCGCTGATAATCCTCATGCCCCAACGACGAGCGCGCCCTTGGCGTCATCGGGCTCACCGCACCCTCCGACGGCGATCTCGTGCTCCTCGCAATGCCCGGTATCGACGGATTCGATCGCAACGCCGGGAACCCGCCGCCGCCGCCGTCCCCAGGCATCGGCGAGCTCGGATGCGTCGGTGAGCCCGCCTGCTGGTGTGCCTGCATCCGCTGCTGCTGCTGATGATGTTGTTGTTGTTGTTGTTGTTGTTGCTGCTGCTGCTGCTCCCGCATACGGCTCTGCTGCTCCTGCGCAAACGCTAGCTGCTGTGGGTTCATCATCATCGCCGGATTGGAGTTCTGCATCGGGCCCTGGTTCCCGCCCCCGGAGTTGTTCCCGCCAAAGCGCGACTGCTGCTGCATGAGCATGAGTTGCTGGCGCTGATGTGGAGTGAGGTTGTTGACGTTGAGGCCCGGAGGAAGCCCGTTGGCCGCCATGACTCGAGGATCCATCCCACCGCCACCGCCGCCGCCCTGTCCTAGATTGTCCATGGCAAACATGCCAGCGTTTGGTTGGGACTGACGTGGGGACGTGGGATTAGGCCCCATGCCCCCCGAAAACGGAGCACCAGACGGCATACCACCGGCATGATTCATACCCTGCGGAGACATTCCCGACATCTGGGGCTGCATCTGCTGAATCTGCTGCTGCATGGGATTTTTGACCATGTGCGGGATACCCGCCGCGGAGGCTTGCTGGGCTTGTGACTGGAGTTGCTGTTGCCGTTGCAGGCCAGCCTAACCGGAAAAGTCAGCTGATATTCGAAAAAACGCGCTCAGATAAAAGAAGACATACCTGGGCAATCAGCATTTTCTGCATCTGCTGTGGAACGGGAAGGGTCTCGAAGCCAGGCATCATACGGATCATGTACTGCACGAACGGATGGTTCGGCGTCTGCAATATCCGGAACAGCTGCTGCTGGGCATTCGCGTCCGGCATACCAACACCACCACCACCGCCTCCTCCTCCGCCCACGCCGTTCATGTTGCCCAGATTCGAGGGGCCCGCAGCCGCATTTGGCATGTGACCACCCTGAGAAACAGACGACGGCGGCGACATCTGCCGTGCTGCATGCTGCTGCTGGGCAGCGCGGATCTGGGCATGGCGCGCACGTTCGCGGTTCGAGGCTGCGAGTTGTGCATCTGCAGGGTTGTTGAGGAGAGTAGGATTAAGGGACGCCATCTGTGCTTCGGACAGCTGCGGCGAGCCGTGGGGAGCGGGACCAGCGCCGTTGGTCATGGGAAGCGAGAATGGGTTGGTGGGGACGTGTGGGGTGGGTATCGATGGTGGAGGTGGCATCGTCGCAGAGGACGGCTTGCTATCCCCGGTATTTCGTCGCTTCATCGCCATGTCGCCGGATACTTCGTCGGTGCGATCGCGTTTTAGGTTGTTCATCATGGGCGGTGCGAGGGTCGGGATGACGCCCATTTGGTGCCGTCGTGCGATCTCTTTGGCAAATATGGACGGAAGGTCGGAGTAGATCTGTTGTATCCGCTCCATGTTGCCGAATTCCAGGGGCGGTGGGGGGTCCATTGTCGGCAAAAGCATGTTGCTGTGGTTCTGTGAATAAGGATTAGTTGCGTTCTGTTCAAGTGTGGGTAGACTTACGCCCACGCGACTGTGGTCGGCAGCAGCAGCTAGCCATGTAAGATTTGACTGCAGGCGTGCTGAATATCTATCAAGATGGTTAGACGACAGGAATATGAAACGAAAGACGATATTCACTGAGAGAATCGCGGTTCGGATATCGGGATTGCTCTGCTCTGAAATTCCATGCAAACCCTAGAAAAAGTCAACAACGAGGCTGATTCGAACGCAAAACACGCACTTTAGCAGCTCCGAGTTCAGCTCCAAAATAGACACCACCTTGGGGTCGTTGGACGAATTTGACGACGATGTGGGTGTTGCAGGCGAGGCGATGGATGGTGTCCGTTCAGGCTTGGGCTCGGGTTCGGGAACAGGCTCCTCCGCAGTCTTCACCTCTTCCTCCTCTGCCTTGACCTCATGGTCATCGGGTGGAGGTGACAGTTCGCTCAAGGGCGTTGACAGACGCGACGCCTGCTCGACACGGACTTCCTCCTCCTCTTCCTCTTCTCTTCTGGGTTCCTCTACGGGGGCTTCGGTCTCCTTTTCGGCCGGTGAGCCTACCGCGGAGCCCGTCTCTGGTGCAGGGGACAAGGACGAGCTATGGTCCCTGGTGGGGCTAGCCGGAGACGAGGAATGGACATCGCGGGGATGGACGGGGGTAGAGTCGTCAGCAATAAACGTGTCGAATTGCTGTTTCTCTGAGTGTGACCAAGAGAGTATTTTGTCCGAAATATGATTGGTGGATTGGAGGTGATTTCGATCGATGTGAATCATTATTTCCACAGGTAAGACTTGCGGACAAAAAGATGGGTTTGGCTTGGTGCCAGCTGGAGTCCCGGCTGTCCGCAGTAACCGAACAGATCTGTTAATCAATAAACCCAGTCCTCCGTTGCCCTGATCGCTGGGAATCCTCTCTATACAGTCCTTGGTCGTCCCGTATTCCGTTGCCTGAATCAGTTTGAATGAGGCGCACAAGGTGGGTTTCAGATAACCGTCGAGTCACACGCTTCCCCTCCCAGCGGAGTCTAAATCCCATTTGGCCACTCGAGGTCATTGCAGAGGAGGGAAGAAGCTGCTCTACCCTTTAACTATCCGCCTTTTATATATCTATCCTCCTGTCAAAGATCAAGATTACAAGGAAGGATCGATTCGGTTTCCTTTCTGCTATCTCTCAAGCATCGTGTGTGCCGCGAATCACACCGCTATCATGCCTGTTGTCCCATCAGGTGCCCAAGGATTCCATTTATCCCCTAGACTGTCCCCACAAGGCTTCGAATTCGGCCCATGATGGCCATATACTCTACCCGATACAGCTCACCAGGAATGAAATTCTCCACATTCCTCAACCTATGTCCCCACAATCTCCCAAGGCTATCGATCCGGCTTGTGCCTTGCACCTTTTACAGCAAATCGAAAGCTCCCATGGATCTTTTAGTTGTGATCAGCAGTTTCCAAGTTGGGAATCGGAGGGTAGACAAAGAGTGTGATAGTACATTCTCCCCTTTCCGCCTTGACTCTTGTGTATATAATACTAGGACTCGGAAGTTTGATGTGAAATGATGTTAACGTTATACCTAGTCGGGCGCGGTCGACAGGAGTTCTCGGAGTTGCCAGTGGCAGTAGCGCGGATCTTCAAATTTGAGCTGGTGGACGACTCCAGCGGTGCTTGGGCTGAGACCATGAAAAAAAGAAGCATATCGTCTTGCGTATGACAACGCTCCTCGATGAAGTGGAACCTGGTTTATTCTCGTCGAGAGACAGCGAGCATCAAAGATTACATAATACTGAGTTTACCGTTGTTTACCTCTCCGCCACCAGATACTGGCGAGTGTTGACACCAAGACCAAAAACGTTCCTCAAGACACCTTAGGATGTGAGTATGCCCATCCTCGTTCCCAAAACCCGTCCGACGCGCATTTGAACCGACTTGGAGATGGCTGGAGAGAGAAACGGCGTCGAAAACGATGCGTTTTCAGATGGATTGCGGTCGATGCTGCCGGATGTGGTCGGGCTACTGATTTCACTTTTCCCTGGACCGAATCTCTGAATACTCTTGCTGACCTGCTCCTTCCTCAGAATACACAATGGGTCGAGTTATCAGGGCACAAAGGCGCTCGCACGCTATCGTACGTTGTTTGGGCCGAACTTCTTTATAGGCGTTGATCTCCATGGCTCATATCTGTCGTCATACAGTTCAAGGCGCACACTCATCTCAACAAGAACCCCGCCCGGTTGCGCAACCTCGACTTTGCTGAGCGCAACGGTTACATTCGGGGAATCGTCAAGGAGATCATCCACGATGCCGGCCGGTGAGTTGTAGCCCGATGACTGGCAACCACACACGACCTCATAACGTCTCTAGTGGCGCTCCCCTCGCCCGTGTAGTCTTCCGCGATCCCTACCGCTACAAGCTCCGCAAAGAGACCTTCATCGCCACCGAAGGCATGCACACCGGCGCCTTTGTCTACTGCGGCAAGAAAGCCACACTCTCCGTCGGCAACGTCCTCCCCGTCTCACAATGCCCCGAGGGAACGATCATCTGCAACGTCGAGGAGAAGGTCGGGGACCGCGGCGCACTCGCCCGCACCTCCGGCAACTACGCGACCATCATCGGGCACTCGCCTGACGATAACAAGACCCGCATCCGTTTGCCTAGTGGGGCGAAGAAGACTATCGCTGGCGGCGCGCGTGCGACTATTGGTATTGTGGCGGGTGGAGGGAGGATCGACAAGCCCCTGCTCAAGGCTGGCCGTGCTTACCACAAATACAAGGCGAAGCGTTACAAGTGCGTTTTTCTGCGCCTACATCTTCTGATTTCTGCTGATGGCTACTTTCACTAGCTGGCCCCGTACTCGTGGTGTGGCTATGAACCCCGTGGACCATCCCCACGGTGGTGGTAACCATCAACACATTGGTAAAGCCTCGACAATCGCTCGCTCTGCTGTTCCTGGACAGAAAGTTGGTCTCATTGCCGCTCGCCGGGTACGTTTCCTCTCGCTACTGTTTCCACAAGTCTTCGATATTGAACATGTTCATTTTAGACGGGTCTGCTACGTGGTACCGTCAAGGTCAAGGAGGTTTAGATCGGAGCACCTTGAACTGGGTCCTCGATCGCTGCATATTCTCTCCTCGATCCCTTACATACCAAAAAAATTGTATGCAGCCAGTATTGCGTATGTCGTTACGAATCTATATGCCTGCCCTACATGCCCATATGTTCATTGACACTTTTGTGTGGTGTGTGATAACAGCCCGCAAATATCCTCACAGCTAGTCTCGATACCCTCCAAAAATCAAATTTTGAAGACAACCTCACATCATCCTTGTGATTACCGCATCGAGGCATGACCCTGCACGATGACGAGACGTGGGTGACCTTGGGCCGCATAATGATATTCCCATGTTCGCAGACTACTTGGCTTTCAGTTTATCCGTTTGAACTTAGATCACGCTCGGGGTTGTCGCTATGAGATAGACTCAGGACTGTCGATCGGGCTTCGATGAAATGTCGTGGGACCGTTTCGTCGCAGTCATTGGCGATGTCATTGGCAGGGTCAAGTTGACATCGTGAGTCTTCGTGAGTACGCCTATTCGAGCCTATTCGTCACGCTAAGTACTTATGAGATAGACTGTCGATAAGTTCGAGGAAACGACGTCGTGGGATCGGTTCGTCGCAGTCAGTCGCAATCATTGGCGATGGCAGGGTCAAATTTGACATCGTGAGTACGCCTATTCGTCACGAGGCCTAGGAAGCCTCTGGGAAGTTTACTGACTGATACTTACAGCTACTCACTTTGCTTTACAGTGTACCCTAACAAGGTGCTTGAGACGGCATTGACACTCCATTCATGTCTTCCAACAGAGCAATGGCTGCCAGTGCACTACCTCCCGAAGTCAAGGTAAGTCAGAATCAATATAGTCCAATCATTCTCTCCAGACTCCCATGATAACGAAGCTCACCGTATCCGCAGCTTCTTGTCGACAATGCTTTCAGCCAGCCATTTCTTCATTTGCGAGCCCTCGTTTTGTTCCTGGAAGACGAACCCCGTTGGTCGACCCACCCTCGTATTCTGGACGTATGTCTCCGTTCGCTCAACGCACTCCCCACGACTGCACGTTCCGAGGACGCACTTCTCAGCCTCCCTCCAACTGATATCCAGCTCAAAGATCGCTCGGATGTTTTGTTATATGGTCTGACAGGAGTTTACATGGCCTTAGAAGTATCTCCCGGCGCAGAACCTGTTCTCTCGACCGTTCTATCATCGTGGCCCGCAATTTGGAAATGGATGAACGCTCTGCACCACAAATTGATGGGCCTATTTTCGACCTTCAAAGGTACAGGTACGAAGCTGCAGCAGTGCGTTTATACACTCCGTTAACTTTGATTTTAGAGTCTACCCAAGCGGAGCTTTGTTCAGGCCCTATGGTCACCGTCATCGAGCGTCTATTAAACGCATTATTCCACCCCTCCATCCCCGTTAGCCCTGTTGTGTTATCCACCCCCGGAATATTGGCAATGGCTGTAAAAATGTGGATTAGACAATCGGTCCGTCCATCGACCGATGAAGGGCTTATATATGAACTCTATAGAATCAGCTATTCATTATCGGAACTTATCAAGTCTCCTCTCACCAACGTCAGCGAAATAGCGGCAGGGTTTGGAACTGATCCGACCCAACTGGCCACGAAGATGGAGACACTCCAGATGGTTATACATGGAGGGGAATCATGGCTAGATTGCTACCCCCACGTTATAGGCGTTCCCTTGGCTCTTTTCACCCGAGTTCCCAACATTTTCAAAGGACTTCCACCTGAGGGCTTTATGTTCGACATCTGCCATGCTCTTACATCCTTCAGCTCTCTTCCTACTCCCTCAAATCGAGGATCCTCGGATAGGATTCCTAATTGCATTGAAGAATCCATCAAGTTTATAATCGCTTTTTCATCATTTTCTCAGGACTACGCATGGGTTATCCTTGTGTTGCGGTTCAATCTCATACCTTCAGTCCTACGAACTGCAGCTTAGTGTACCCACCCAGGGCTACTTGAAAGCTTTCCCCTCCTGCTGGGACTACTTCGACAGTCTTCCATCCACCGCCCAGTTCTGAGACGCCTCCGTAAAGTGATGAATTCGAAGGTCGTCATTTCTCTAGCATCGAAGATACCGCGAAGAGGAGAATTTTGGTCAAACTGGTTGCTTTTCTTAAAGGGTTTCAAACATTCGTTTGTGATGGCGGGCGCGTTTGAAAGGTCTATAAGCTTCGCCCGGAAATGTAAATCTTCAACGGTATGTTGGCCATTCACTATGTGACATGAGATATGATTAATAATTCAAACAGTGCTCTATCGTCGAAAGGTCGGAGATATCATTAAAGTCGTGCAGTGCATGCAAGACTGTCGTTTATTGCTCACAGGCGTGCCAAAGATATGATTGGGCAAAGCACCGCAAAGTTTGCGACCTTAATCAGCGCGGTAAGGGCGAACCACTGGCCAACATTCATTATATTCTTAAAGCTGATGGTGTTCGAAAGATTTCGCTCCCTTCACCTTGCCTCGGAGTGTTGCGTATTGCGGCTATCTCCTCAAACAAGGGATAATGACACAGCAGTCGAGAATCATCCAAATGCGGGACGAGGTTCTATCACCGCTCTCGACCAATTCGGAACCACTCGTGCTGTTCGTCGACTACACGGAAGCAAGCCCTCCCCTAGTGTCGGTCCGCCGACTCACAGAGTTTGACCCTCCTATATTCGACACCCTCCCCAGCATCCATCCGCTAATTCTGCCATGTCTCGTGGTGCAATATGGGTCACAGATTTGTCGTGTCGCGGTTAATATAGACCTCTCTGGGGAATTATTCGGGTGGTTCGATCGCACGGAGTCTGAAGCCATACTCGACTCGGATGCTCGTCTGTCGAGCCCTACCGATGAAAGCGAGAATATGAGCGTGTACATGTATAGATGGCCCCATCACCTTTGTACATATATAATATCGGCTCAACATCTCTCAACATATGTACAAGATAAGCATGTACAGTTTAGCAGTATGCGGTGTATGTCGGACAAATACGTACGTGAGTAATTGCGAGTCGCGACGTCGGAGTTATCGGTGCTACTCACGGCTGGCAAGAGAATAAGTAGAGGCTGCATTGTATTGATCATGAACGGCCTTCTGTAGATCCATTGTGTGCTTTCAATGAAGGGAACCCGGAACATGCGCCCCTTCATACTCATCTCCTTAAATCCGTCCTCCTTCAAACCCTCCCCAAGACTCGCGCGCATCCTCTCCTCCAACACATCCGAATTAGGTATACATTTGGAGTTCAACCTAAATTTCCAACTTCCACCTACGGACCGGGCAAGACCCTTGGGTGTCAGGCAGCAGTACTTCCTTATGACATGTACACTCAAACGTTGACAAGGACGTCACGACGTGGTGACTCCCTGTTGAAGATTCCCATGTTCGCAGACTGAGCATTGGCAAGTTTGACATTGTGAGTTACTACCTGTTACTACGCCTGTTCGTCACGAGGCTAGGCCTCTGGGAAGTTTACTAAACTGTTTACTGATTGCTTCACAGTGTATCCTAATAACGTGCTTGAGACGGCATCGACACTCTATTCATGTCTTCCAACAGACCAACGGCTGCGCTACCTCCTGAAGTCAAGGCAAGTCAGACTCAATATAATCCAAACATGCTCCCCCATGATAATGAAGCTCATCATCCGCAGCTTCTTGTCGATAAGGCATCTAGCCAGCCATTTCTTCATTTGTGGGATCTCGTTTTGTTCCTAGAAAACCAACGCCATTGGTCGACCCACCCTCGGATTCTGGACATATGTCTCCGTTCGCTCAATGCACTCCCCTCGACCCCACATTCCGAGGCTGCGCTTCTCAGCTCCCCACCAACTGATATTCAGCTCCATGATCGCCTGGATATTGCGGTATATGCTCTCACAGGAATTTACATTGCGTTAGAAGTATCTCCCGGCGCAGAACCTGTTCTCTCGACCATTCTATCATCGTGGCGTACAATTTGGAGATGGATGGACCTTCTGTACCGCACAATCAACCTACCTTCGACCTCCAAAGGTACAATGTTGCAGCAGTACGTTTATACACTCCGCTGAATTGATTTCAGAGCCTACCGAATCGGAGCTTTATTCCATGCCACTATCGAGCGTCTCTTGAGCGCATTTTTTCACCCCACCTTCCCCGTTAGCCCTGCCGTGTTATCCACCCCCGGAATATTGGGAGTCGCTATAAAAATGTGGATGAGACAAGCAGGCCGTCCATCGACCGATGAAGGGCGTATACATGATCTCTCAAGAATCAGCTATTCGTTATCGGAAATTCTCAAGTCTCTTCTCACCAATGTCGACGAAATATCGACAGGCTTTGGAGTTGATCCGACCCAGTTAGCAACGAAGATGGAGACAGTCCGGATGGCTATTTATGGAGGAGAATCATTCATAGATTGCTACCCTCACGTTATCAGCGTTCCCCTGGCTCTTTTCACTCGATTTCCCCACCTCTTCCGCGGACTTCCACCTGAGGGTTTCATGTTCGACATCTGCTATGCTCTTACCTACTTCAGCTCTCTTCCTCCCCCCTCTGATCAAGAATCCTTGGATGGGCCCACTATGATTCCCGATTGCATTTACGAATCCATCAAATTTATAATCGTGTTTTCATCATTTTCTCAGGACTACACATGGGTTGTCCTTGTGTTGCGATTCAATCTCATACCTTCCGTGCTGAGGATTGCAGCTTGGTGTACCGACCCGGGGCTAATTGAGAGCTTTTCCCACCTGTTGGGACTACTTCGACAGTCTTCCATCCACCGCCCAGTTCTGAGACGCCTCCGTAAAGTGATGAATTCGAAGGTCGTCATTTCTCTAGCATCGAAGATACCGCGAAGAGGAGAATTTTGGTCAAACTGGTTGCTTTTCTTAAAGGGTTTCAAACATTCGTTTGTGATGGCGGGCGCGTTTGAAAGGTCTGGAAGCTTCTCTCGGGAATGCAAATCTTCAACGGTATGTTGGTCATTCACCATGTGACATGAGATATTAATGATAATTCAAACAGTGCTCGAACGTCGAGAGCTCGGAGATAGCATTAAAGTCGTGCAGTGCATGCAAAACTGCCGTTTATTGCTCACAGGCGTGTCAAAGATATGATTGGGTAAAGCATCGCAAAGTTTGCGACCATAATCAGCGCAGTAAGGGCGAATCACTAGCAAGCATTCATCGTATCTTTAAAACTGATGATGTTCAAAAGATCCCACTCCCCTCACCTTGCCCCGGAATCTTGCATATTTTGGCTATATCCTCAAACAGGGGATTAATACCGAGCAGTCGAGAATCGTTGAAATGCGGGACGAGATTCTGTCACTGCTCTCAACCAAGCTGGAACCACTCGTGCTGTTCATTGACTACACGGAAGCAGTCCCTCCCCTAGTGTCTCTCCGCCGATTCACAGAGTCTGACCCTCCTATGTTCGACCCTCTCCCCAGAGTCCATCCGTTGATTCTGCCATGTCTCGTGGTGCGATATGGATCAAATAATTGTCGTGTTGCGATTAACTTGGACCTCTCTGGGGAATTATTTGGGTGGTTTGATCGCACTGAGTCTGTAGCCGCGCTCAATTCGGATGCTCGCATGACGAGCACTGATGAAACTAAGATTATGAGCGTGCACATCTATAGGTGACCTATCATAATATCGGCTTAACCTCTGTACAAGAGATATGTACAGTTTAGCGGTATGCGGTGTGTGTCGGACAAGTAGGTTATGGGTAGTTGCGACGTCGACCTTGTCTGTACTACCGAATTGCTACCGACCGTTGGCAAGAACGCAGAGGCTGCAGTGTACTCTCAATGCACAAGCTTCGTTGCAAGTGCTCAGCTAGGCCAATGAGTGAACAGTGTACTGAAAATGGTCAGATTTTAGAAATTTCAAGTTATCAAGAGGCTCAGCACAAAGGCAGACTTCAAAGATGAACCCTACGGCGCGATGTCAATATATAATGGGGGGGGGTTGTCTAGGAGAAACTGGGCGGTCACTGGAAATGCAAGGTCAAATTTTAGAAAGCAGGCGAGAGTTTTAAAAGTACAATCAGTGCTGATTTAAATGAGTGGCGCAATCCACGGTCTTAGATCTATTGGATAGCTTATAAGTCTACATGACGGGAAACAAGAAAGAAGTCTATAGCAACATCCGTCCTGCCCACCTCGGAAACGGTATACTCTCCCTAACATTCTCAATTCCCCCAACCCACCCCACTAACCTTTCAAAGCCCATCCCAAAGCCCACATGCGGCGCCCCTCCATATCTCCTCAAATCCAAATACCACTCATACTCCCTCAGATCCTCCCCAAGACTCGCGCGCATTCTCTCCTCCAGCACATCCGCGCGCTCTTCCCTCACACTCCCCCCCGCTAGCTCGCCGACGCCCGGCACAATCAGATCAAAACACCCCACTGTCGCCCCGTCCGCGTTCCGCCGCATATAGAACGGCTTCATCGACGCAGGGTAGTCCGTGATGAACACCGGGCCTTTGACGAGCGTCTCCGCAATCCACCGCTCATGCTCGCTCTGCAGCAGCCGCCCCCACCCCGGCTCGTAGCGGAACGCAGACCGCCGATGCTCCTCCTCGAGCGCCGTCGCCGCATCCGTGTAGCTGATCCGTGCCCAAGCCCCGCCCTGGCCCACCGCATCCCCAAGCGCCCGCCGCCGCACCTCGTCTCCGCCCGGCCACAGCATGTCCACGTCCCCGTTCCCGCCGTGCACGAGCCCGCTGACGACGTCCCTCAGGCACGCCTCGACGAACGCACACGTCTCCTCCACCTTGCCCGCGAATGCCCACTCCGCCTCGAGCATCCAGAACTCGGCGAGGTGGCGCCCCGTCAGTGAGCGCTCGGCGCGGAAGCACGGCGAGAGGGTGTACACGCGGGAGAGGGACGTCGCTAGAGCTTCGAGGTGGAGCTGGTGCGAGACGGTGAGGTACGCAGGGCGGGAGAAGAATGCCTTTTCGTGCGGATGGGGCGAGGGGGTCAGCGTGGAGGCGGAGGCGGGGTGTGCCCCTGTAATTTCTGCGATCCTGAAGGCTTCGCCGGCGCCTTCTGCATCGTTTCCGGTCAGGATTGGGGTATGTGTGTAGAAGAACCCTTGTTCCTGCATCAAGCATGCGTTAATTACGATCACGTATGTGAGTAGAGTCACTAGCGGGCGTACATCGAAAAATGTACTGATGTTCTTCTTCAGTCCATCTCGAAGACGAATCATTGCAGCTATCCCGTCTGTGCGTGCGCGCAGGTGTGAGTGATCCCGTAGATATTCCGTGGAAAGGGCTTGCTTTTGGATGGGGTAGACCTGGCAACGTAGATGTGAGTTGACAATCATGAAGAACGGCCTCGTGGTTTGGTGTTATGAAGGACGAATGAGGTTCACTAGCCCGGCTGAGAACAACTAAAGGCGCCTATAGTTGCAGAACCGTGTACCCAAATCATTCATCTCACAACGCATGAGCATGAAAGATACAACTTGGCATCTCACGTTATTCGACCTGGCAAGAAATGGTAATTAAAAAAAAGACTCACTTCAGGATCACAGCTCCCTACTATCCGCACTTGCCCATTGGCACCATTGTCTTTGCTCGACTCGCCAGCCTTCCCGAGATCAACAAGTAATTCCTTGTCTTGTTCCGCACCCGGAGACGGAACGAGCTTTCCAGTAAGCTGCACGGCGGCTCCATTCGTAAGTCTGCCGTACATGAACAATTCAGCTCTTACACGCGACGTGATAGGAAACATACGCCTTTACATCGTCCCCGTTCCCAACGAAAACTGCCTGTAAGCCCTGAGACGAGCTACCGTCGGTGAGCACTGCAAACGCAACGTTCTTCTGCCTCCGAATTGATTTGATCCATCCCGAGACCGTGATTGTCTGCGCGTCAGATGAAGTTGGAGAGGCAAGAAGCTGTCTAATCGTTGGAGGGAGCTTATAAGACCCAGGTTTTGAGCTGTTGAGGCTCGAGGTAAATCTTCGTAAGATCATGAGAGCCACTGATAATTTCCGTTCACAACTTGAACTGAGGTGGCCACGGATATTTTCTGGATAGCCGGACCTGTTTGGCTCCGTCTCTCGAATCTAATATAGTAACCGCCGATCTTGACTCTCTCCACACTTCACTTCTCCTCCGGCCCACGACGACTACATCCTCATGTTTCCCTGCAACGAGCATGTCGAACTTCGAGCTGTCTGCTCCTTCCGGACTGCGATCCCTTAAAGCTTCCAGCTGGATAACGCGAGAAACATGACAAGCAGTTCAAAGCTCATGTGCTATCAGCCAGGTATGCAGTCTCTGCAGCTTACCCGGTCTGTTAGCAGATGTACTCATACGGTGCGGTGTTAAGGCAGAAGCGGGAAAGGCGGACGGGAGTGTAGATGTTGTGAAATTGAAGATCCATAGACGCCCATATGGTCACAGATGGTATCGATCGTGCATTGAATGTGTTCAAGGTTCGTTATCTTTCTATATTCACCATATCAGCGTCACATCGTGTGCTTAACATAATTCAAAGTTGTCCTCCACGCGGCCTTCTCGTTCATGGCATCAGATAAGAAGAGCTGCGGTCGCTGGTGACTTTTGACTTCAAGCTCAACCACCATGACATTTTCCACCGAGCCGACTATTTCCCCGATGGCTGATCCCAGGATTTCTGCTATAGAAAATATTGGGGACAATGCCGAGATCCTTATTGCGTAAGTATATGGACAACTCGCACCCCCATCCAGATTTCACGGTGACGAAATCCATCAGAGTTATGGGTGCCACGGGAAGCGGCAAAACTACAGTGTGTAGCGCGGGTTTCCATGGCGGATATTATACCTTAACATTAATCCATCTATCAGTTTATCAACCTTCTTAGCGGCTCAAACTTGCAGACTGGACACGGATTGAAATCCTGCACAAGCGTCGTTCAAATCGCCACTCGTTTCGAAATTAGCGGTCGACGTGTTACTCTCATCGACACCCCTGGCTTCGATGACACAACCAAAAGTGACACAGATGTCCTGAAGATGATCTCGGCGTTTCTCGCAACTACGTACGCATCCACCTTGAGATAAATGGATGACAGGACACACGCCTCACATATCTTTAGATACGAGCACGGCAAGATGCTTGCGGGGGTGATCTATATCCATCGCATCTCAGATTTCAGGATGGGAGGCATATCGACTAGGAACTTCAAAATGTTCCGAAAACTCTGCGGTGAGGACACCCTGAAGAACGTCGTGATCGTTACAAACATGTGGGGAGAAGTCAGCAAGGAGATCGGTGAAGCCCGTGAAGCCGAACTGATTAGCGAAGATATGTTCTTCAAGCCTGTTCTCGACAAGGGTGCCCGTCTCTTGCGCCACGAGAACACGCTCAGCTCGGCTCAGACCATTCTCGGATACTTGCTCAACAATCATCCGATGCCGCTTCTCATCCAGCACGAACTTGTCGATATAGGAATGGAGTACTCCGAGACCGCGGCTGCGTCCGAACTCAATCGTGAATTGATGGCGCAAGCTGAGAAGCACGAAAGGGAAATGAAGGCTTTACAAGAAGAAATGGAAGGTTCGAGAACGCTTCAGTTATATATCATATATTTATTTCGCTGATGCTTGGTCCATAGAGGCGATCAGAACGCGAGACGAGGAAACAAGGAAAGAACTCGAGATAGAGTCGAAGAGGCTTACAGATCAGTTGAACCAAGTGCGGTCAGACTCTGAGGCGCTACTCTCCTCATATGGCCAGGAGAAAGCTCGACTGGAGCAGCACATCAATTATCTAAATGCATGCGCCGAGCGCGATGCTGCACAGGCTGCACTTTCCCACAGCCAGGAGATATACGATCTTGAGCGTCGCCTTGCTGAAACGGCATCTGCATCGGCCGCAGAGAACGCGCGGATCTCTCGAGAGCTGGAAGAACTGCGTCAACAACGCAACAACAATGATGACGGTGGAGGATGCGTTTTGCAGTGACAGTGGCAGGTGGAGAATTGGTGGCATGTTCGGGCACCTCTGATATTCGCAGCGTAGTTGACAGACTTAGTTCTTTGCTCGTAAGAACTCGGGGGTCGTGTGTATTTCACAAGCTCGATAGACAAAGAAAAGGTGGATCAAAAATGCCTTTCTTCCTTACATAACGGGCCCTGAGATGGGCGCTGCAAACACAACGTCCCTTCCAATTCATGCGTCAAATGAAAACGAGAAAGAAGCTTGGGGAAAGACCCAGGTTCCGAGCTACCACTACTAGGGCTCGACTCTCGAGGCAGATCTCCGTAAGGTTATGAGAATAGTGGTGGACCAACTTGAATTTCCAAAAGAAATTACAACGCTGCGTTGCTGGACAATGGAGGGTAAGGACTTGGAGGTTCTTAGAGTACGTATGTCCTCTAGAAATTTTTCTGGCGAGACATATTTGGATCTGGTGACAAGTCATCCTCGGTACGTCTTGCCCACCGCCGCGACCTCGTTCCATTCCTCTTCCTCTTCGAACTCAGAGCCGAGTTCGATGGGCTGCGGCTGTGCTAAGGGTTGGGAGTGTAGACGGAGGTTGAGGCGCTGGGGAGGGCAAGGCCAAGACTTGTGGAGGGCGGCGAGGGGCGCGCGCGCCTCGCGACTTTCCCGAGCGGCGCAGGCGACACGGCGGTTATTGTTAAACCTTTAAATACTCGATGTGTGTCTTCAGATCGTCCAATGCACAGGCAGTACGGAGGCGAAATGCGGACGGCGAAATATCAAATGAGAATCACGTTTACGACGAAAGGGTCAACAGGTGTAGTAGATGATGGGTAGCGGACAAACTTGTGTGTCCCATCAGCGTGAGCAAGGCTGGGCGTATTTCCCCAACGCACGATCCATGCCAGGTCGATCGCCGGCCGGACGACCTCGAATCAACGGGCGGGAATCGAGATATGATTTCAAAGCTGGGGAGTTGGTGTGGATCGTGCTTTGAAAGTTGTCGGGAGAGATCTTCGTAGTGGAAGGCGATCGGCGGACGATGAAATAACTGATTAGAATACATGGGCTGTGATCAGGAGAAGTCGTATGTAACCCGAAGATGAACATACCTTGCAGATCTCTCTCCACCCCAAAAAAACGGCGACAACACTTACGAAAAGTATTAGAAGCGGGAGGGTGTGGCCTAATGTGCGTGAGGGTGAGGCACCTGATACCTCATCGTCGATGCCTACAATAAAATTTGTTTGAGAACGAACTACGCAAGATTATGTTCGGAAGTGTTCGCACCTATTTCCTTCCGTGTAAGGTGGAAGCATATTAAATGCAGACCGTCAGCGTTGCCACTCTTACAAACTCTAAGCGTAGCATAATCGCGAAGGAATAACAATATTTGTGTTTCACACGAGATATTGGAGCATGGTGGAGGTGTCTGGTATAAATGAATTGGTGAGAGTCGCAAGAAAGGTGGGAGCAGGAGTACGTACCAGGGCCGCCATTCACGACAGTTAAAAACTCACACGTGCGTGAGTAGTCCTCGATGCATGATGCTACCTTTCGACCCGCGAGCGGCTGGAGAGCCAGGCTGGAATACCGTTGCAGCAGCCATAGTCGAAAACATTGTGATTGTCTGAAGTAACCACGATCGGAAGACTCCGACATCGATCAACGGTCAATCAACGCCTCGTGTTCCCCACCTTTGTCCTCTCCCTTATCGACGTAGCCAAGCTCCAGCGACAAGTGATAGAATGACACAAATACAGAGCGAAGAGTGAGTCGCTCTGTACCTCTGCTGCATTTGATCTCAAGCTTATGTACCTACAGGCTCAAAAAATTCAATATAACGGGTAAGCATTCTCCGCAGCCGATTCTTTAGCTCACCGTTATCGATCGGAACAGTCGTCAAAGCCACGCATCTCCCGACCCATGGATTTCGTCTGAACCAGCCTAAGTGCCAGGTATCGCTCAGCCTAGGATCAGGCCCAGTGCAGACCACGAATGTCGTGGATGGCGTCGACCCCGAATGGAATCAAACCTTTACCTTGTACGTCCAACTCTCCTGGCCTCTGCAGATCAATTTCTTATCCACACATGTTCAGTGAAGCGAAGGCTTCCGCGACACTCGAGGTGGAGATCTCGCGTCTCTCCAAGTCTGGCTCAAAGAGCATCGCGAAACTTTCAGGCACCGCGATACCACCTGCGTGCTCGGAACGCGATATCGGTGCGTACTCCCCTCAGTCCGTATAATTTGGCATTAAATCATTTTCGCTCCAGAGTTGACCTATGATCTTGAATCATCCGCCCGTCGTGCCAAGCTGGTTATCCGATGGTCCTCAGCTCCCGACGAAGCTACATC
>JABCKH010007987.1:0-17998 GCA_018851285.1 Lyophyllum semitale | reverse complement strand
GAGAGAGACGGAGGTGAGGCCGGGAGAGCTCAGGAGTTTGAGAAAAGATCGTTTAATGTGCGGAGAAAAGTCGTCCCAAGTGACAGTGGACATGCTTTCCCAAGAGAATTCGCTCAGCAACGGGGCCGTGTCTGCCAAAAGCTCTAGCAGGGATGATACATTGTGATCATGCGCGACCCACGGGGTGGTATCGTTGATGTGGAGTCCCCGGATGTAGGAGACGAGGATGTGGTTGCTTGAGAGGATGCAATGTAGGCGCTGGCAGGATGGGTTGTTATGGACGCGAATGGACGAGAAGAGGCGCCGCTGGCTGGGGGCGAGGAAAGAGTAGTTTACCGCACAGCATTTGCGCAGAGTGACGGCATCTCGGAGCTCGAGCTTTTCGACCGATTATATCTTGTGGGATAGGCGGCGACGCGGAGACCATGGTGGAATGATGGAAATCATTGCCGGGGCGATGATCACACGGTGATCGTGAGTATATCTACCTATTTAATGTCTTCCGACTTTTTCTTGATTCCATACAACGATCTATGAGCAGTCTCTGTGCACAAGATCTCATTCATAGCAGCCTCCAGGCCGGACAATCTCATCACCCATTCTGTACAACACAAGTCGGAAGTTAGTTCCAACTTCAACTCCGGGTGGACTCCGTCATCTCTCGCCTTCCAGGAGCTTTATAACTCGATAATCACAGCAAGAGATATATCTTTCGCGCTACTTTCTGCCGCCGGGGCTGTAGATATCAAAAGACACGTAGAAATGTATGTCCCAGACTCGGAAGCGTACAGGAAGAACGCCAAATAAGCTTATGTATAAGATTAGAGAAACATGAGCACAGCTCTTCACAGATAGCAGCCAAAGCGGGGCGAAGTGTGGTTCCACCCGACTGAAACGGCGCACCATTTCAGATCGAGTCAGATTCATGTAGAGAAGTAACTGACCGCAGCGCCAATAATCCAATAGCTGACCAGGATCACTGGGAATGATTAGAATGTCGTACAACGCAAGGCAGAGCTAGGAAGAATAACTTACTACTTCTGCTTAATCTGCAGCAACTTGTCATAATGGGTGCCCCAGAAGGAGACTGGTCGAGAAGTAGTTAGTCTTTGCCGAATGGGAGCTCGGAATGTACTTACCTTCATGGTTAGGTTCATACACGTCGCCTTCATTCTGAAACGCGAAGTGGGTCAGTCTGGACAAACCAATCGAAAGAGGTAGCATAAGACTCACTTGATATGCCGCAAGTGGGGTTATCTTTCTGACGTTGTCTATAGACGCGCTTGCGGCGGCATAATGCTGCTTTTTCTCTGTAGCAGTGGCATTCCACTCCCACGACGAAGTGACCATGACATGGTAAACACTTGACCGCCATGCATCAGTAACGCTCGTTGTTCCGTCGGATGGGAACGAAGAGGGCGTAGTGATCATCATGATCAGACCAGGGGTCGCAGCATCAGCAGTTAGAAGGGCCGACACGAGGGCGGTCCTATTGGTGGCTGTCGCGAGATTGTTCTTGCTGACCAGCCGCGATGCCCCTGCTTGATTGGAGCCAACAGCCTATGGGGCGGTTTGTTTACTATTCCAGGCAGACGTAGACCAGAATCAGAGACGCACCGCAACATATATTTCATTGAACAGGGTGAAGAACGCACCGAATGTAGGGAACTCGGCCACAATCGTAGTTGCACCTGGCACATTTTCGCCCTGCAGACGCTGGCCAAACTGGATGAGGGGAGCCATCGAAATTGCGGTTTCGTTTTTAGTCAATTTGGGATTAACGAAGATCACGATCCCCGCCTGCGAGAACCCTCCCCAGCCTTCGTTCGCCCATTTCAGTCCGTTATCCGTAAGAATGGTCCACAACTCTGTCGTCCTTGTGGTATTTGGGCTAAATGCGATTATGACGGCTTGTAAAGTAACCGGGGGTGAAGCGAGGATAGTACTCTCGAGAACAACACCGAACGTACCCCCTCCGCCTTCGGGACAGATTAGGCATAGTGAAAAATCAGGGAGATGGTACATACCTCCACGAAGGGCGAAAAATAGGTCCGTATTCTGATATGCATTGGCAGTGCGGTAAGCTCCATCTGGGGTGACCACCTTGAATTGTAGCTTTAATGCAGAGATGGAGTTAGAGCAGCCGAGGATGACGAAGTTGCAACAAGCTCACCACTCTGTCTACTCCGAGGCCCATGGTGTTTGACAGAGTGCTATGCCCACCACCCTGGTTTCAATGTTAGTTTCCCCCCAGTATGTAGCGACGACGAGGGCTGTACGTACGTACCTGTAGCCACCCGCCGGCGACACCTACTGTTTGGTCGCTGCCTTCAAGAAGATAAGCGTAAGTGGACGTTGACCTTTCGCGTAGCAGGGAACTCACCTCCGACTAACGTGATACCATTGGCTTCCGCGAATGCATAAGCTTCGCCCCACTGGACACCAGCCTGCGCGTAGAGTTCACATGTCAACGGAGCGCTTATCAGGACGAAAGCAAAAATTTTACCCCGACAGTGACACCGGGACTCGCAGTGGAACCGCCTTCTGGTATAAACGCCGGATTATACGATATCTGTTAGATCAAACCTTAATATGTGTAATGAGAATTAGATGGTTTGTACGTACAGCCTTCAAGTTATGGGTCTTCACATTCGACCATTCGTCAGAAAACAATAGCTATGCGAAGTAGTGCGATGGAAACTTACCCAGAGTGCCAAGGAATGAGGGCCGCTGCTACGGCCCTTGTAGTCATGCTGTTACGGTCGATAATCAGATGCAAGTCAGACAATCTAGGTTTCGTCACTTACGCCCGTGTTTTTGATCACCAATGGCACCTTCGTTAATTTTGAGAACGTAAAAGCTGCTGCTACGTCTTGGGCGTTGCGTACATCGATCTAGTCCCACGTCAGCGGTCGAGGTACAAGCAAAGAAAGAAGTACGGTACACACAAAATGCTCCGGGATGCTTCCAATGAGGCACTGGTTGGGTGCAAGAGTGGGAGCCGTATTGTTGGGGTTTGTGTAACTGAGAAGACAGCCATCACCCGTGGTTTGGCATGTCTCCCACTGCGTCTGCATATAAGCTCCTGGGAAGTTCGAACGGGCCGCTGCATGCAAAAGATTTTTAGGTCATGCAAAAGTATTTTACTCGTCAGCTGCTTACGTTCTGTAAGGTATGACGACCGGACGGTTAGGCAGTCAGCGGAGTTAAACCCTGCTCCAAAACAAGGTTGGGCAAATGGGACGCCCAGAAAGAGTCGGCCTTGGACGGTCTGGTTTAGGGCATTCCAGTGGCTTGGTAGAGGTTGACACTGGACGACAGGCTGTTGGACTGCACTAAGCCCAGCTACAGTGAGGAACAGACGCAAGATAGGCAGCGTCCAAGGGCGACTAGACGTCATGGAATAAAACGGTGTGAATCTGAGCCTCTCCACAGTCAACTGTCTTTATATATCTGACAGTACCTCCGCAAATCAACATCGTTGCAACTGTTCATTCCAGCGCAGAAGAAATTTTCACGAATATCTGAAGTGATAGCATTGTGATGGCCCTAGCACGTAGTGCTGCACGGTGAGGAGCGGAGCGGTTCGGTGTCGATCCGGATTCAAATTGAAGTTGCTAATGTTGACAACGTGCCTTGATGAGTTTGCGGATATTTGCGATCAACCTGATAACCTAACAAATGTGCAGCGGCGGTTACACGGTTCTGTCATGTACGCTAACTGCTCGTCATTACATCGAAGCTTGCTTTGTCTCGATCTAATCTGACCTTGGGCCTTTCGCTTTTCGCGTTTGGGCGCGCCACACCAGGTGTTTTCTTTTCTAGGATTCCGCACCGGCACAAAGTGTATACAAACGTTAATACTTCAAGGTTAATACGTCGCGACACTCTAAGTATTTAGCTAAGTATGCACACTCCCACAAACTCGCTGGGTCCACACAGGTCCACACCCAACGCCACATCCGCAGCACGGCCACTCCTAAGCAAACGGTCATTACGCTAAGGGAAAGGGGCACACGCAGGCACGCCGCCGCCCACTGGCAATGGCGCCTCAACCACGCGCTCTGACGGTAGTTCTGCCGTCTGTTGTGTCCCGCCAGGAAAATGCCGAACCAACCACCACATGGCTGAACAAGTACTGAACACCGCACACCAGGCGGGTACTAGACTACTAGTAGACTGTAGCGCGCCATCAGGATCAGTACCGCCACATCAGGATCAGTTACCGCCATTGCCGGCCTGAGAACAGTGCACGCAGACGCCGTTATGACCGTCTTGTCAGTGGTTGTCATCACAATTGCCGACTACGGTGAATCCAGATAATCATCGTGTCAAAGCCTGTAGTGGCAACCTCAAGAACTCTTCAATATATAATAACACTTTATCGTTCGCCAGCCCCATTTGATGCCCGTTCCTCATTTCTGGGGCTGGTCTTTCCATTCGTCGACGAGAGGACATATAATAGTACTTAAACCTGTGAGGTTTATAACTCAAAATCATCAGTTATTTTTCAATGTGAATTGGAAATATATACACTATACACGATAAAAATAGATGAGACGGCTGTAGAGCACCGATGAGGGTCAATATAGTTCGCGTAGTAGATGGGCGGAAGTGGCCACGGGCCGCTTGCACCATTCATCACCGTTGAAAGACCGTCGCCACACGAACTTCTCAGTCAGTCGCACCTGTCTTAGCAGGGGACAAGGCTTCTTCCAAGCGTTGAGGGACCTTTTCACCTCGCCATCATCATCGGCTGGACCGCAACGTACTGAGCCCACGACAAATACTAAGTCAGGCCGGGATAGGCGATTTTTGAGTGCCTCAATAAGGTCGCCCTGATGGGAGCCGAAAGTCGTAGGCTTGTAGATCTCAAGCGTTTCTAGTCGTGGGAACTTGTATAGGAACCGGGCACCGAGGCTGAGTAGGGTGTGCTAGAGATCGATGAGTGGCAAAACGCAGATTGATCCCGCCCAACTCGTACCTCTGATAGGAACCCAGAACCAAACTTGACTTGGATCTTACACAAGTCTACGAACATGCTAGATAATGCGTATAAGACCTCTTCGTCCCACGAGGGTACAGTGAAGCACAGCGATTGGAGCTGAGGCTTTAGGCTCGCGACACGCTCGAGTGTCGAAAGCACGTCTGGCCCATTTTTGTCCACATCGGTGAGCTCGAGATGCTCCACAGGCCGAGAATCCAGCAGCTCCAGCGCTGGGACCATCGCACCGCTGTAGGACTTCAGATTTGGCATTACCATGGTGGGGAGCTTGAAGTCTGTCGTGCGGTTCACGCAGCTGAACCGCTCGATACCAGGCGAGGCGAGGAGGAATGTCGCGAACAGGTCGTTATACAAGTTGGTCTCCTCGACTTGCCAGGACTTGGTGCTCGGGAAGCGGATCATCACTTCCTTGAGCGTCGTGAGCGGCGCAATGGGGGCATTGGGGTTCTGTAAAGAGAGGAAGCGGCTCGTGACCGCCATCCAGTCGATGCGGAGCGTCCGCAGGTTCTTGGCGGTGCAGAGGTACAGCGTATACACATAATTCGAGTTCTGGACCGTGTCAAGGTCGCCTCTGTTGTACCAGAGGGTGAGCTCTGTAAGTGGAAGCTCCGAAAAGCTGGGGTCCGGCTCAAGGCGAATCGCTGGAAGGCTACAATATTGGATGGAAAGGTGCCGCAAGCACGGCAAAAGTCTGATTGCAGAGAAAAAGCTATCGGGGAGGTCAGATAGGTGGAATAGAAGGTCCCGTAGCTGTACGAAAGAGGATATTCGTTTCATTATGGCATCGTACAGGGGAGGAGAGGCGTAAAAGGCGATCCTTCTGGACGCAGCGTCGCAGGGAGCGATCTGCCGCGCCTCTTGAGGGCCAACCGTCCACGAACCGTCCTCCTCGATGATGGCGGTCGTCGGATTATATCGAGTAAAGGGATTGCGGTCCAACAAAGAGATTGTGACTGTGAGTGAGGTGGGAAATAAGGCAATGGAAGGAGCATGTCTGTTCCAAAAAGACACATTCTTTGTATAGCGATAAGGTCCTATCCAGTGTACGTCGCGGTAAAGAACACGAAGAGCCAGAGAATAGAAGAATTTGCATGTTAGTATGACCTTGAGAAGATCAGGGGAAGATTCCATAGCCTCGAAGACGTTGATCCACATTTCGTGGGGTAGACTCTGAAAGTTGAACTTGCTGCGCAACGTCGGTACACATCTTGATCTATCCGTTGAACTTCACCGGTTTTCGTAAGAAAGAAAGTGTGAACACGTACGATTTGTTCCTTTCTGCCATGGAAGTCAGAAAGATGGTGTTAGATTGGAGATAACAATCGCCTGATTAGCCTTAATTTAGGGTCCCGATATATATATAGATAATCTTATCAGAATCTTATCACGGTTCCGAGTTTCTTCGGCAAACTTCAATTCGGTCTGCGTAGCGCCTATGGCGAAAAAGAAAGCAGCAGCCTCTAAGGCGTCGACTAAAGCCGTTAAGAAAGCCAAAGCGGCACAGAAGGTCGAGCGCAAAGAGCAGAAGATCGTAAAGAAATCCAAAGGCAAAGGCAAGGATGCCGAGGATGATGACGAAGATCTTGAGGGTATTCTTGAGAAGGTGGTTCTCTTTCCACACCGTTTCTCCTGCTCTCCAAAAAAAACCCTAAAAGCGTAATCGTGATGCTGATATCATGCGTGGTTAGTAGATGCGGAGAGAGTGGGAAGAGGCGCACACCGTGACAGAAGAACTAGTCGAAGGACCTCCCAGCAGACGCGCAAATGCGACATTGACAGCGTGTCCTGGTGGTAACCATCTGTGGTGCATCGGAGGGGAGTTTTTCAGCGACGACGGGAAGGCGGTAGGCTTCGATCGCCGAGATCTCAAGGAAGGTGCTGACTGACGTGGTGTTTTGATCGCCTACAGTACTTTTATAATGACGTGTTCAGGTATTCTCCAGAGAAGGTATGTCACTATCGAACTGTTCAAGAAGGTAGTGTAAATATGGTCTTTGCACAGGATGAATGGCGCAAGTTCGTCTCGCCAACCTGTCCAGGCCCACGTTCCGCACACGCGGTCGTTGCTACACCTGCAGGCGGCGGAAAGATCTTCCTCTTTGGTGAGCCCGCCCTGTCATCAATAGCGCAACGGCATGTGGACTGAGTCAAGGCTAACATCGACGAAGGTGGAGAATTTTCCTCCCTACACCAGAACACTTTCCACCACTACCGCGACTTCTGGGTCTTCGACATCACAACACATTCCTGGGACCGCATCGACACTAAGATTCGCCCAAGCGCGAGGTCCGGGCATAGGTGAGCTTCAACCTTCTAGGCTTGGACGATGGCTTACGGGTGGTTATCAGAATGGCAGTGTTCAAGCATTACATCGTGCTATTTGGTGGGTTCTACGACCCGGGTATTACTAGTATGTTCCTCCTGTCGAGACTCTTAACGACAAATGACTCTGGTTTTTCAGCGCGATATTTGAACGACCTATGGGTGTTTGATACGCAGGAGTACAAGTGGCGCCAGATCGAGCTAAGGGATACTGATCTGCGGCCATCGTGCGTATCCATTCATGTACGCGTCGTTTACTCGGGAAGTCTGAATTAATGTCCTTAGCCCACGGAGCGGATTCTCGTTCCTTCCCAGTCCCGATGGAATCCTCCTACATGGTGAGGCTGTTCCACCTTTGTATCGGCTTTTTCGGCTGATATACGGCGGATACAGGGGGTTACTGTAAGGAATATATAAAAGGAAAACGCCCCGTTGGAATCATGCTCGAGGACACCTGGTTCCTGCAGTAAGCACTCCTTTACCCTGTCTTCGCCTTGTTCTACTGACCAGCCTAAAAGTATGTCCATTAACACACCCACGGAACCCACAACCACATCCAAATCAAAAGCCTCGGCTGAGACACTGTCGGTGAAGTGGGAGCGTCGCAAACGCCCCTCATACGCACCGCCCTTGCGCTCGGGGTGTACAATGACGCTCTGGGCGGCCAAGAGCACGGGTATCCTGTTTGGTGGCGTCACGGATGAGGACCGCCATGAAGAGACGCTAGAGAGCGTGTTTTGGAACGATTTGTATGTAGCCATTTTCGTTCATTATTGTTTGGCTGAGCTTACGAGCGTATGAAGGTATGGGTACCAGATCCCGAGCAAGGGCCGGTGGGTGTCGATGGCACTTAAACGGCCGAAGAAGAAGACTGGCGGTGGGCGGAAGAAGAAACCTGCGCCTGTGCCGAAGTACCGCCCCGATGAGGCGGCGAGTGACGATGAGGGCAATAGTGATGCGATTGAAGATGATGAGGTGTGTTCCCTGCGGCCTTTTCACGCGCTGCGGAAATGAACGAATAAATGGACAGGGAGAGCCAGCGAGTCCTGTAAGGAAGGAGACTAAGGTGAAGAGCGTGCCACAGCCAAAGGAGGAGATGGAGGTCGACCCGGACGACCCGAGCCTCACCGTTCCATTACCGCGGTACAACACCATGCTGGCTGTGCTCCGCAACACGCTTTACATGTGCGTACCCTCCCCTATGGTGAAATATGAAATATTCGGCTGATCCATTGGGTTTTGGGCTATGTTATGCAGATACGGCGGGATATACGAGAAGGGATCAAGGGAATACACGCTAGACGACTTTCACTTGCTGCAGCTGGACAAGATGGAGCGGTATGTATGCTTGAAGGAGAGCGGGGTCGTCATTGCGGAAGGGGATGAGAGTAGTAGTGATGATGATGAGGACGACGATGATGATGACGAGGATGATGATGACGAGGATGATGACGACGACGAGGAGTATCGCGATGATGGCGGGGAGGGTCAGGGCATGGGGGGCGATGATGTTGGGGACGGAGAAGGTGCCGAGGAGGAGACATTGGTGGACCCTGAAGAAGAGAAGACCAAGCAGCTGCAGACGCAGGAAGAGAAGGTGTGTGACACAGTCGTACCTTATACCATTCTTATACCAAATGCTTTTCGCTTGCAGGATGATTTGAGGAACAAGGCGACGGCCTTCATGGGAGTCGCAAAGGATGCTACGCGCTCAGCGGAAGATGTGATCAGCACACCACTTCCTGGAGAGACGCTGGCGATGTTTTACGCGCGCTCAAGTGGGTTCTCGATATGATCGAGTGGCCCCTTGATAATCACACGCGACATTACAGGAGAACACTGGTCGCAGAAAGCGCACAGCACGAGCGACAACCGTGGTAAGCAGCTCCGACGAGACGGGTTTGCCCTAGCAGAGGAGCGGTACGGTTAGTGCCTTATCGTTCTTGCATTCTCTAGCTTTTATGCTGATCGTTGACTGGTCCTGCTCCAGCTGCATACAAGCCGATATTGGACGAGGTCGAGAAGATATTGGCAGAGGCTGGTTTGGATGAAGAGGAAATGAGGCTAGGCGCGGCTGCTGGGCCACTAACTCCTGGGGCTAGCGGGCAGAGCAGGAACCGTCGATAAATGCTCAGTGTACCGTGTATATTGATGCATCTCCAACGCCTGCACCCCGCGGCTCCTCCTCGTCAGCAAGCCAATCCTAGCGCAGGTAGAGTTCGCCAAGCCTTTGGTGGTCGTTAACCGACAATAAGTATGACTGCTTTGTATCGGCAATTTGATGCTAGCACAAGTAGAGGTCGCCAAGCCGCTAGCAGTGACAGTTGTTGGCTTTGCCAAAAACGCTTTAAGCTTCTCAGACTGCGTGAGCACTCAGCAGTAATTTTCAATGTACATCATCGCATTTTTCGAGGCGCCAGGAAGCTTCACTTCATAAATTCTAAATATTTTAATATTTTCATTAACCAATTCACTTCGCTAGCCTGACCGAAATCGAACACTATGTGGGCGCTTGTGCTCCCATTCTCTACTCAAGGATGGCTCCATGTGAGCACGAGCATGTCTCTGATCCTGGTGCAAGGAGGGAACTCTCGACCTATCAAGATCGTCGGGGGGTTCAACAACGACACCATATGCCTGGTGGTACCCCGATGACTGGCCCTGGTGGAAGGGGGGAGCTCTCGACCTATCAAGATCGTCGGGGGGTTCAACAACGACACCATATGCCTGGTGGTACCCCGATGACTGGCCCTGGTGGAAGGGGGGAGCTCTCGACCTATCAAGATCGTCGGGGGGTTCAACAACGACACCATATGCCTGGTGGTACCCCGATGACTGGCCCTGGTGGAAGGGGGGAGCTCTCGACCTATCAAGATCGTCAGGGGGTTCAACAACGACACCATGTGTCTGCTGGTACCCCGATGACTGGCCCATGTGAGCAAAAGCAGGTCTCGGATCCTGGTGTAAGGAGAGAACTCTCGAACTATCAAGATGGTCGTTGACAATAACACCATGTGCCTGCTGGTGCAGCTCCGCCACCCGAATCCCTGACCGCTCCGCATCGTAAACTCGATGCTGACGCACGTAGACATCTCTGAGGCGTTGATGGTCGTTGGCCTCACCGAGAACATCATGTGCCCGCTGGTGCAGCTCCACGGCTAGGTTCAGTGACTGCTCCGCCTCGTCAAGTCGATTCTGGCGCAGGTAGAGATTTCCGAGCGCCTGACGGACAGTGGCTTCGCCAGGAACGCTGCGGGCCTCCTGGTACAGCTCCCGCGCTCGACCTAGCGACCGCTCCGCATCACTAAGCCGTTCTTGGTACAGCTGGACATAACTGACCGCGCTATAGCAATCTCCCCGGAGACCTGGACGCAGCGGTGTGGTGAATAAGGCCTTTTGCACTAGTTCCGATGAAGGCGTCTCCAGAAATAGGTCCCATTGCATGTGAGCTAACAGTGCATAAACATGCCGGTCATGAAATGGTTTCAAGGAATATGCACGGGATGCTTGTTCGAGGGCAAGTCCCAGAACACTGCGAACGTTGGCTAGCTCCAGGGGCACAATAGCATATAGCTCATAGCTCTTTTCTTCGAACGGGGCATCCTTGGCAGAATCCACAGATCTGTGCAGTATAAATGTGACGTAGTAATCGATCACTCTGGACTGCAAACCGGCTTCCATCATCCGGCGCTTGATTGCGTAGTCTTTGATGGGTGACAGAACTCGGTAGCGCTGAGGACCGTTCGTAGAATCGATGTACGCCAGCCCCGCAGTCACGAGTCTGGATAGTGCGAGCGGGAGATCGGCATTATCTGGAAATGCTGGCTGCAGATTGGTGATGATTTCAGACGCCTTCCGCATACCGCCAGGAAGGCGAGCGAGAATTCCAAGGGTTCGGCGTGCGGAGACTTTATCATCCATATACGGACGACTCAACGAGAGCTCGATTGATGTGTCTAGATTCATGGTTTTACTAGAGCCTGGATGAGTGAAAAATGTATTTGCAGTCCAACGATTCCAGGTCGATTTCGGCGTTTCGAATGGGGCCAGGCGGGCAAGGAGTGTGAGGATCAGAGGCATGCCACCTGCGGCTTTGATAAGTCTTTTCGCATACTCGTCGACTTCATGCAGTTTCGACTGTACGATAAATATATCCGTCGAGGCCTCCTCAGAAAGACATTGGAGATCGTGAGGGGAAGCCTTTGACCAGAGTACATTTGGTGGACGAGTTGTTTTGCGCGTGGTAAGGAGAAGAGCAAGAGTAGGAATGGTACAAAGACGTGATAGCATGGCTTGAATTTCGCTTCGAGCGTCGGAACCATCCCATAATGTTTCGAAATTGTCGAGGCACACAATCGTTGCCGCCTTTTTTCGAAATGTCCGAAGCAGTGTCTTCTGCAGACCGCGCTTTCGCTGGTCTTTCTGTATGTGCAGATCGACCGCTAGTTGTCCATACAAGCCTTCCAGTGTTGTGATCGTGCCGCAATCAATGAAGTATATCCGAGGCTGGAAATGCTCGACGATCCTCTGGTCGTACAGCACCGCAAGGGCAAGGGTCGTCTTGCCCACCCCACCGCTTCCTGAAATTATGACAGGTTCGGATTCCAGAAGAGCCTGGACAATTTCCTCGCGTGCCTGATCACGTCCGACAACATGCTGTGGTTTGTCTGGAATATATGATGGGCTGAGTGGAAATTTAGCAATGTCGTCTTAATGGCAATCATCTTCAACACATACCTTATGTCAATGTCGGCAGGTGTGCGAATACTCGGTGGTGGGATGGAATCTGCGTTAAATGTGCTTGGTGTAAGAAGGATATATAGTCAATGGGAGGAGATCCCGTTTCATACTGAGTGTCAACGTATTCAATTCTCCCTGTCGCTCCCAAATAGCCTTCACAGCAACATCCAAACGCTGATCGACTTCGTGCGTCCTCATGTAGCTCCGTGTATGAGCAGCCACCTCGCTCATTCGCTGCCAGTCCCTGAGCTTCATGTGTTGCAGGCCTTGCTCGACATTGAACCGGAAGTACACTTCCGGCCAGTTTTCGAATTTCCTCTCCATCTGCTGCGCCGTTTCCTCGCAGTCGCCTGCCATCGCAGTCATGGCCTTGACGAGCCCGGCTGGAACCATATTCCATTGAAAGAAGCTCTGTTTCGGCACATCAATCGTCCTAAGTTTCCCGGCTCCGATGCTAACCACACAGGCAACGTTTCTGTCGGGAAACGTCAGCCGCGCTTCGTTTAGTATCTCTTCGGTCGGGTTGTTCCGACCAAGACCTCCGTCGATGAATGGTTCTGGCCGCGTGGAGGGACCGATGAAAATGCGCTTAAAGAATCTCGGCGTTGCAGAGGTCGCCCGTGCAGCCTGCCACATAGTGCAGGGGATGGGAATCTCCTTGGGGGACGCGTACGTGCGGAAAATAATTGGTGTGCGACCGTTCATATTATGCGCGTTCATTGCACAGACAAATCTAGTCGAACATGAGTCAAAGGACATTTTTCTGTCCAGTATGGACGTACGTTTTACAGATACCACCCAGGGCGCCATCGTCCAAAAGTTGAGTTTCGCTATCGCCCGTCCTCTCTTTCACAATCACCTTCACCATCTTTTCCAATGTCGTAGCCTTGTATTTCCCGTCGTGGGGGCCGACCTTCAACTCCGAGAAGACTTTATTTGTTAGATTGTCGTAGCTGTCAATTGCTTCCTTCACGGACATTCGCAATCGTCCGAGCATGAGAGCAATTATCCTGCGTAGGCCGTCAGAGTGAAACCACTGATAATTGGTCTGAGCTCACCCTCCCGTGCTGGTACCACCGATAAGATCAAAGTAATCGCACGGAAGTGGGGAGTGGTCCAGATTCTGTTCAGCCTGAATCCTGTGCATCATAGTCTCGAGGATAAGTAATGTCGACAGTCCCCGGATTCCACCGCCGTCTGGTACTGTCAACAAAATTGGAGAAGCGTGCACCAGCAATTTCACGTACCAAGCGACAGGAGGCGTAAAGCGACATTATCCGTCTCGCTCTCGCTCATGACCGTTCCAATGAGGGGTTTGAGTCAAACGATGCTTGACAAAAGGCTGGCTTCGATTCTGGAAGGGTTATTGGGAGCTATGATAGGATGCAGCGCCTTGTTTGACAGAACATATCCTCGTGACGTGCGATGGTTCAGGAACAAAACCGCCGTTTTCTCGGATCTCCTTCTGATGTAGTAGTGATATGCACTGAAATCGTCAAGAAATCGTTGTTTCCAGTAAAACTTCACCTGAAAACTTGGGGGTCGCCAGTATGTATAGCAGTATACGGGCGGTACTTAATATTAATGATAGAATCAATGATGGAACTAAGTAGACGGAAGATACATGGAGACCGAGGCACACAATTGCGGTCACGTGGTCACAAAACAGACGCGTCGCGTCGATGTTTCCAAGACGCTGCCTTGCAGCCGTAAGCTATCAGACGTCGAATCTGGAACTCTGGACCCCGAGGGGCTTTGCGCTTTTAAAACGCAGCTTTGCATATTGCCAGCCTCATTTGAACGTCGATCGAGAACGGAGGCTGACTGCCTCCCAAGTCTATAAAACACGCGCAAAGGTCCGCCACTCTCCTTCATCAGAACCACCACCACCACCTCGAACACGCATCCTCAAGCACACTACATCCCAAATGCGTCTTTTCTTTTCCAACCACCCTTCTCGCCCCGCCGAACCCGCCACATTCCGATTCAGAACCGACATCCTCGCTGCCACCATTGCCGCCACCGTCGTGTACCGGCAGCTCGCCCACCCCCCCATGATTTCGCCCGGGCGTTTTGGTTCAAAGGCTATACAGCTTCCGCCGCCGCCACCACCGACACGTTCGATCAAGTCCCCGCCGTCGGGTACGGTCCCTGGAGGATCTGCGCAAGGCGGGCCTGAGTTTGTGGGGGCCAAGGTCGTGAAGGTGGCTGGCAGTGTGTTTACTGTGCTCGCTGTTGCTGGTATGTGACTGCATCCTCCGTCTTCGGCCTCCATGCTATGGCTGACGTTGCCTTCCTGCTTTCTAGGCGCCGCTGCCGTGCTTGCGACGCGCACTGGCCGCTCGGGCGATTCGAATGATGAAGACTCAGGACCTCCCTGCAACAACGGGGACGGGAATGGGGACGATATCGACGGCGATGACGGCAACGGCAACGACGATGGCATGGAAGACGATGCTGAACAAGACAACAGCTCTCCTGGACACGGCGATGGCGATCCACCCGACAACGACCCTCCTCCCCCATCACCTGGCTCCAACATCGAAGACAGCCCCCCGAAACGCCTACCCCGCTCCATCCACTCCCTCGTCTTCTTCCTCGCCATCCTGTACGCCCTCGCCGCCGCTTTCGTCTTCGACCAGGTCTTCCCCGAGACCGCAGCGCTGTACAAGACCAGGTTTCAGCACGCCACCAAATCGCTCGCACGGCAGCTGGAGATCCTTCTGAAGCCGGTCCTCGAACACGTCGGCACTACTCAGGCCAGCAACGCTCTCTGGGCCAACATCACGGACGTCGTTACATGGGCCAAGTGCGAACAGGTTTTCAGCATCGTTACCCCCGTCGTTTCTCCCATCATCACACGGGTAAACCATCTTCTCCTCGATGCTCGGCTTCAACTCGTCAAGACGGTCGTGGCAACCTTTCCTGTCTTTACACCAACCACTCTACAGGCAATAACTCCTCCCCTTACTGGCGCGCCCGCTTTGTTGCAGCAGGTGGCGGCAGCAACAGCGAAGACCATGCCCGCACTGACCGTGAAGGGAGTACAAGTTTTCCTGTTCATTGCAAGCGGGGTAGCGCTTTGGCGCTGCAGGAGGCGCGAGGGTGTGTATGCGGAAGAGGCGGAAGCGGAGTCGCAGGAACAGAACGAGGTATTGAGGGAGGACAGTGTGACGCTTGTGTACGATGAAGCGGACGCGGAGGAGGATGATGAAGAGGACCAGAAGCCGTTCAAGCTACGCGCCGTCCTCTCGGTCCTTGACTTTGTGCGTCAGCCTGGGAATGACAACTCCGAGCGCATGGAACTGGCCGTGCAGGCTGGTGTTGAAGATGAGGAGGCTGAACCGGCCATGATTCCGCTTCCGGACGACGGCGACGATTATTTGGAGGATTATTGGCTGATCCCACTTCCTGAGGACGATGACGGGTGCTGGGAGCAGGCCTTGCTCGAAGAAGGTGATGTGGAGCCGCCGATAGTGTCGCTTCCAGACGATGATGATGAGGACCTATTAATTCCCGAGCTCGTCCCGCTTCCAGACGACGCAGACGAGGACCTCTCCAACCCGGTGCTGATAGCACTGCCCGACGACGAAGACGAAGACCTGCACAATCCCGAGCTCATCCCGCTGCCAGAGGACGACGACGACTCGGACTTGTCGCTTGCCGAGCTCATACCACTCCCTCAGGACAACGACAATGACTTGGCTGATGAAGCGGACGCAGAGGAAGATCATGAAGAGGACTGGAAGCCGTTCAAGCTACGCGCCGTCCTCTCCGTTATCGAGTTTAAGTGTCCCGCGTATGAGCTGGTGGAATTGGTCGCTCAGGCCGATGGCGAAGATGAGGAGGCTGAGTTGGCCATGGTTGCACTTCCGGACAATCGCGACACTGATCTATTGGATCCGATGCTGATCCCACTTCCTGAGGACGATGAGGAATGCTGGGAGCAGGCCCTGCTCGAAGAAGGCGATGTGGAGCCGGCAAAGGTGTCGCTTGGAGATGATGATGATGAGGACCTATTGATTCCGGAGCTCATCCCGCTTCCAGACGATGCCGACGAGGACCTTTCTAACCCTGTGCTGCTGCTCCCACTGCCGGATAATGACGACGGGGACCTGCGCAATCCCGAGCTCATCCCGCTGCCAGATGACGCAGACGAAGACCTCTCCAACCCCACACTGATCCCACTGCCGGACGACGATGACGAAGACCTTGTTAACCCTGTGCTGATCCCACTGCCGGATAATGACGAGGCCGGGGACTTGCACAATCCCGAGCTCATCCCGCTACCAGACGACCATGACGACTCAGATTTGTGGATCCCAGAACTCGTCCCGCTTCCAGACGATGCAGACGATCACCTCTCCAACCCCGTGTTGATCCCGCTGCCCGACGACAATGACTCGGATTGGTGGATTGCAGAGCTCATCCCACCCCTTCCGGACAACAACAAGAGCGACAGCGACAACGACCCGGCGGTAGTGGAATTGGAACCGGAATATCCAACACCTGACCTCCACGTGCTGGTCGAGTCCATCAAGCTCGTCGTGGGTCCTTCCAAACCCGAAGTCAATGCAACCCCTCATCCTCCCTCCCGCAAGCTTAACCCGGCTGTGCGTCCCTTCCAGCCGCGCACCGAGTCCTCGTCATCTAGCTCAAGCTCAAGTACTAACCATGCTGCACCAGTGAAGCTTCAGGACCTCGGATACTGGGCACCGAATCAGAAGGGGGCGCTTGCGATTATCCCGCCCTCAGCGTCACGGCAGAGGGTGGAGGAGGAGCGGGAGAGGGTGGAGATGGAGAAGGAGAAAGAGAGGAGGGTAAAGGTGAGGGAGGGGAGGAGGGCGAGAGTGGAGGCCTCTGCGCAGAAAAAGGCCTGGGAGATGGCGGGAGTGGCGAACGGGGGTAATAGCGGGGTACGTCTTCATTCTTTTCTTCGAGTATGCTCGTTCAGCTTCTGATGCTTCATTACAGCTTCCTCACAGTCCACGTCTTGACGCTACCGTCCCCGCCTTCGTTCCCGGCGGCGCATCCTTCGGTTCAACATCCGCACCAAAACATCTTCCTATCTCTGTCCCTTCCTCCCTCATAAATGTATGGGCGCCACCGCAACCATCCACCAAAACCATCACAATTGTCGCACCACCGAGTCGGCTGAGACGGTCGCCGCCAGAAGACGTAGCTAAGGCCCAGGCGGAGAAGCGGAAGCGCCTGAATATGCGCAGGCAAGACCGGAAGCGGTATCATCAGAATCGGCTGCTGTTCAGGGCGCTGCTGGGGTATGCGGAGGATGATGGGGCTGAGGTCGAAGTTGAACAACTTCTGAGCTACGCGAGATTGGAGGAGGTGCGCGAGGTGGTGGATGGTGGGATATCAGAACTCGAGATGCAGGAGTTCCACCGGATGCCTGCCAGCGTGTCTTTCGTCACCAACCCGTCCGATGAGGGGCGTGGATTCGACCACCAGAAGTGCCAGGTTGTTGCTAGCACGTCGTTCGTCACCAACCCGTCGGACGAGGGCCGCTTCGATGTCATGGAATCGCAAGGTGCGGAGGCCGGTCCCTCCCCCTCCATCGCGAAGCATCAGGTGCGGGCGAGGGCGGCGACGGAATCGTGGGTGGCTGAGTATGCTAAGAGGGTTCTCAGACAGTATGCATTTGATGATGAGGATCTGGAGGAAGGGGGATGGGTGTTGAGGGAGTCGAGGTCGTGTTGAGAGGTTGTGGTTTTTTTGTTATGGGAAAGGAGGAGGGGAGAGGAGGGCTGGGAGACGAGATGAGACGGGACGACGACTGGCTGGCCTGCTGCTGACGAGTAGTGGGTTGGTATGGCTTCGGACGGGGCGGACAGCTGACGAGTTGAATGCCCCCGCCCCCCCCCCCCCCGCCCCCCGCCCACCACTCCCTCTCCTTTCCTCCGCCGCGCGCGGGGG
>JABCKH010007986.1:0-18047 GCA_018851285.1 Lyophyllum semitale | reverse complement strand
GATTTGGTGTTGTTTGAATCAGGTGCTACTGTGTGCGACGTTACATAATACTGAGTCACTTCGACTCTCCAAGGCCCTGGGAAGCTCCCCTATACCTTTGTCCGGGAAATCGGGTCTCAAAAACGGTATTTTTGTGGCCTCAAAAACGGTGTCTCGGACAAGGGTCTGCCATGTGATCGGTCACGTGCGGCGTCAAACGCGCCCAAAACGCGCCCAAAAAAGGCAGAAAAAGACGCGTCAGAGCGGTCGACCTCGATAGAGCCAATTCGAAATCCAGATGCATTTGCTATCAAGTATATTAATTTTCGGCTCTCAAACCAATTTAGACTGCCCCGAGAAAAATTCTCACCATGTGGGCCTCAAAAACAGTATTTCCGGACTTGACCGCCACACACACGCGAAGACAACAAACGCCAGCCGCCAAAACTGCCGTACAAGCCCCGAACCGCAGGATTTGGGGGGATGGGGGAGACAATGGCAGGCCCAGAAATTTGGTCATTTTCGGTCCCTCAAAAACGGACAAAGGTATGGGGGAGCTTCCCGGGGCCTACTCTGGCCTACTCTCCATTGGAACGGAGGAACGACTTACACGCTCCCATGCTCTGTGCAAGGATGCAAGTTTAATCATTATTTTCGATAACGAAGCGAAGCACGGCTCCAACCACGAGAGCATTCGACGTGTCGCGGGCCCGTTCTAGGGAGCGTGAACAGGGACCTCACGCCCTTTGGAAGTTGGTATTGAGTTTTCGTAAAAAAAAATACGCAGAGACGACCTGGTGGTGTACTAGTAACACGTCTGTGTCGAGTAGGATATCAAATAAACTCGCTGCGCAGATTATCCTTGTTCGAATCGAGGTCACGTCTTCATGAAGTACATTAGATGCACTTTTTTGAGTTTTTACAGCCTTGATCATCGTGTGCTATAGCCTATAGGAAACGTTAATTTGTGACGACGATGCGACGCGTCTGATTGAACTTTCGCAAGGACAACATTTCCGATGTATTTCTTGTCACCATGGTTTTCTTACACAGAAGAACCCCATGTGCAATGACCCCTTAAATTAAGTATGTTCTATATAATAGTAAGTAATACACATTTGGTCTTTAGTCACCCAAATCAGGCGACGTTGATAGCTGATAATTCCTGTCGTATACCGAAAAGTGTTTTTGAGTCTGGGCGAGGATCGTCTACATGTGCAATATATATGAGCACAATGATAGACATGGGAGATGAACATACAATGTCTTCTGTAACCTTGTCCTTCTGAGTACATCTCAATCGCTGACCCGACCTTGGACTCAATGGTAATTACTCCGTGATCGGCGGCTCCTCGAAGGTTAAGGATGAGTCGAGAAACCATTAAACTCGTAATTCTATAGAAACCAAGGTTATAGTGGAGGAAAGAGCATCGAACGAGTTGACTAACAGGGTACTAAAACTTGCGTTGACCGCTTTGATGTCGGGCTTTGATGAAGGTGAGTTAAATGTGCAACAATCCCAGGGAGGAACTTACAGGGGCGAGCTGAGGAGCAACACGAAGTCAGAATAAATAGAACAGTTAATGACAGAACTCGGACTCACCAGGAACATAAGCACTGTAACAAGATTGGCAACAAAGATGACGCCAAAATACATGACTCCTGGAAATATGAGGCTATTAATAAATGATTTGCGAGTTACGAAACAACTGTGCAAGTCTTACCGTCACGGAGTATGAGATCCAAAAGGTTCGAAACTGAGCCATGGCGTAAACGATTATGTTGTAGTACTCGATAGAGCGTCGCGAAGAACATAACCGAATCTTAAGGGGATGAACATAAGTGGGAGTAAAAACCGAGCTGATCACCAACCGAAAGCTAGTTCTGCTACCCAAGTAAAGACGAAACGACTAGACGGACGTCAAGAAAAGATTTAAAGCGCTCAAGCATCTACGACTGACGTGTTGTTCCTTCCAACCAAGATACAGCCAACGAGACCTAAAGAGTAGCTGAATAATGTAGTTCTGGAACCGTTACTGATGGGCCTACCGTGCGGAAGATTGAGACTTGTGCCATCCGTAAAAGACCACTGAGTGAGGGACTGATGAGCTTTGCGAAACCAACCACGCCAGAAACACGCACTATCTTGATACCCAATTCTGCTGCGAGGAACAACGCTCCTAAAACAGCTACCATGGTGCTTCGAGAGTATATGGCGTATAATCGAAGGATAAAAATGACTGAAGCATGCCAGGCGTCATTAGAGCTGTCAGGGCGCGGAAATCTCCGTATGCACCTCCAATTGTGAAAGACGTAACGACCTTAAGCGCCTCTGGGTATAAAACATAGCGATTGCAGACGTCTTTACTCCACGGCTGGTGAAACGCTGGATTTGGCATTTAAGTCGAGGAGCCATGAGGAAGATGGGTCGACTTGCAAGTGATGATGACAATATACCCCAAAGGCGAGAGATAGCGATTCTGTAACCCAGGAGGTCGTGAGCGTGCTATGATGGAAGACAGCCAAGAACTGACCATAATCCATAACACAGTCATAGGAGTGAATTTCCTTAGCCACACGCGCTCGATTTCATCCCCCATTGTAACAGCAATGTCATAAAACAGCATCACTGAGTGGTATGAATCAGCTCTGCAACCCGAGAGACCCAGTATAGAGATTGTACCACAGGATGCGAGGGAGAACATTTTCGCTGCCATTCTGATAGAAAAGTTTGTTAACGAGGTTGCGCATCGGTGGTAAAGAAAATGGATAAATACAGATGGGTAGCAATGCGCGTTAGCTCTGGAACGGAGAGCTCATCTGACATGGCGGAGGGGACGGAAAGGTGAAGGTCGAGTTAAGCGCGACAAGAACCGATGGTTTATAACTCAGTCACTGAGTAAAGACTGATCTCATGCATGGAAGGGAAGCAGTTAGCCACCGTTGTAGCTGTAAGAGTCGGGATCGAAGTTATTTTTTTATCTTTGGCCCCATGGGTCTCGTGACAGTTGTTCGGCGCGCTTCTAGTCGTAGGTGCTGGGTGCTATAAACGCACAAGTGCAGGCACACCCTGGAAGAACGAGGAGGAAAAGGGAGGAAACTCACCATGACATCCAAATGATTTACAAAATGATCCCCCAAATCTTGGTATTGATAGCCGATCTTGCCTGATTAGTCTGATTTCTTGTCGACCCTGCATCACACGACACGTAACTTCACATGGACGGTCTCTCTAGTCTTGAGCGAAGTCTTGACACACAGACTGAACAGTGAATGTTCGTAATGAAAGAATGGTGTCTCGTGAACACCATTAATTCATAAAGCGTGCCAGACTCATCTACAGGGAACTCGGAGAGGAGCGTGCAACTTGGAAGTTTGAAGAAGCGTGGCCCCACAAAAAAAATAACATGTACCGAGACAATCTTTAACGTCATCCCACTTGGGGTTATTTCATCACGACGGAGAACTTATAGGTTGAGCTCCATTCGAAGTCTCGACCAGGATAGTCTGTTCATGATCGTCACTACGGTTATGCACGGGCTGATATTATCAATCGTGAGTGGAGACTCACAGATCTGGTCTACGTTCCACTCTGGTGTATTTATCGCGTCGAGATACCCCTCTTGCTCGATTGCCACAGCCGACCATCTTGAATAGTTCAACGAAGGACCGCCATGGGTAACCTTGCGAGGCGTGTTAAGCCAGAAAGCAGAGTACACTTGGACCGCCGGCTGATTGGTTGATATATCGACCCTGCGAAACTAGCAGTGAGCGATACCTGGACACCAACGGTTTCTTCTTCGATCCCACCTGATGCCCGAAAGGTCGCTCCATAGGGATGTGCCAGTCCTAGCATCCTCAGGGCAGTCATGGATCCATCCACTATCGTAGCCTTGGCACCCTGTAGACTCAGATCAGATAAGGAATCTCAAGCCGTCGAAGATGTGACCATACATACCCTGCCCACACAAGTCGATGGTATCATTCCAGCGAGCGCCAATCTTCTGTTCTGCTCTGAAATCGAAAGGTGTGCCTCCGACAGCGATAAACTTCCCAGTCGGAATGGCGTTTCCATCGACGTCGATCACTCGAGAGGCATCGACTTGAAGATGATGGGAGAGGATATCGTTGCTCCCATCTTGGAAGGCATCCAAATTCCTTGTAAAACATCAGCTTTGGCATTAATATCGTGTACAGTTCGCTCACCAGTAGATATGTTGCGTGAGCATTATAGGAGTCTGCATAACTTGTTAGGCAATGAGCATGGGTACAAGTAGCGGAAGCAAAACCTTCTGGGTAGCAGTTGCACGAATCACGGTCTTCAATACTCCGCCGTTGGTGACCGTATGGGTTGCCTACTCAGCAGATGACGTCGCGATCAGTATTCCTCCTGAGACGCACATTGGCAGACTGACGTATGCGGTGACATTTCCAGGAAAGCCCTCATCTGCAGCGTCGATGTGCTTGTAGGTGACGCTTGTAGGTGTTCGAGACACAAGAGTCCAGTTACGACGATCCCAGCCATGAATACCTCCATGGAGGGTGACCTGATGTGATTTGAAATTTTAGATTTTCCAATTGACCATTCTGGAAAGAAAACTAGCCTGTCCTAGACCGAGATCATTGGTTGACGCAAAGCGAATCTATAGGGAGAACATACCATTATGGTCATTGGTGGGGATATGGTAGACATTAAGCCCGTCTGGTTGAGGAAGCTTTGTAATCGGAATGGAAAAAGTTCCTTGGAGGTACGAGTTACTATTGCTTATCCCCACAGCTAGAAAGAGCGCGAAGAAGTTGCTTACCATTCTTCAATCGGTTAGCATACCTGTGCCGCAGAAACATCACGGTGACCTGGATTGGACGCAGGAACAAGAAACTTACCGGCCTACGATAGCGTTGAAAACCGGATGGTCAGGGTCAGTCAGCAGGCGCGACTGTTGGCATAACTGTGTCAGGAATAGCGCTCCGAAAGACGATCGCAACTCGACGCACATTATCATCGTATCCAAGAACGACATCTCTCAGCTTTCCGTTCTTGTCTTTGACCCACAACTCGGTCAGGGTTGCGCCGAAAGACACAAACTTCGCTGTAATAGACCCGTCAGGTGCAGATAATGTTGTAAGGTCGAATGGCTTCGGGGAAGTGGTAAGTTGAATTATTTTCTCAATCAGTGAAGGACTCACCCATGGTGTTGCAGCCAAGCTGAGAGAAGTAGAAGCGCTGAGGGCTAACAAAGTCTTCACGAGCATCTCACTTAACGTCCCGTGCGAGGACTGGAACGAGAGTTGTCCATGTAATTAGGTCTCGATAGTTAAATACTCGGCGTATTCCAAGAAATGCGTGATCCTATGGCTAAACATCGCGATGAGCGGAAAGGAATAAGAGTATGCCGACACGACCCTCATCATATGTGCGAGTAGTGCGGTTTTACGATCATTTGACCTCTTGCTTGATGGATAATATCACCTAGAGGAATCTTGAAATAATATCTAGACTGTACGACCAGAGTATCTGTTCCGCTGGTGCCCACATTTTTACGACGGCATTCTCGGAGACCTTAGCTGGCGATTCGTAGGCCACGAGACGATGAACCGCTGTACGCCCAAGTAAAAGTACGACATAGGTCGGACTATCCACGGGCCACACCCGGTCGATATCACCGTCTTGCGGGTCAACATCGGGGTTATCGGTGAAGACGAACACGTCCCACAGGGACGCGTTTTCGGAAGCAGTTTCAGATAAAAAGCACGATGCTGACCGTTCATTCGCATCGATTTGGCAGAGCAGGTACGCGTTGGATGCTGTAGAAGTGGTGTTATCATTTCAGTGGTGAGCGTCGGGGGAAAGGCAGTCGGCGAACCAGCGGAGCTTGGAGTCGAAGATTTCGGCAAGTTCCGCATCTGCCCAGACGAGCGACTTCAAGTTGATTCCAACTTCAAGAACTTTTGAACCTGAAGCGAATCTTAGCGACGTTCGCTCATCGTACTACTGACTACGCTTGATCGGCATCCTGGTAAGTAAAAATGCTGCAGAATCTCAATCTTTACCCGCTTTATATTGGCAACGTAGATAAGTCAAGCATTTCTCCGAGCGATGGCGCGCGCTATGTTGAAACATTGCGAGGTTTAGCCACTGATCACGGCTTCCGTTGAAGATGCTGTCACTACATGAATAGATTGACTCGCACTCGGGTTAATAGAGCCGCTAGAGCCTAGAGCCTAGACCGACACTGCACAATGCTCAAGACCACCAACCTTGATCACCAATAGCCTTGTTCAAGCGCGTCAGTCTATATTACCTCTTACAATTCAGCGCTATGTCATTAATATTGAGTCTGATCCAGGAGTCGAGTGATTATCTAGGCGTGGACTACACTCAGCCAGCAACCTGCACAGGTGCAAGGGAACCCACCGTAACAAACATCATGCGTTGTGCGTTGTTATGCTGCCCTCTCTACACGGCTTGAGCTACTTATGCCCACTGGGATTCGCCCAATTCGGTACGCACCTTTCGCGCTATGCATGACGAGACATTCGTTGACAATAGGTTCATAATTTGTTGCTATCTTTATTCAATGCATTCTGAATACAGAGAGCAAGCCTGTCCTATCCTTTCACCCGCCGATCCTTCCCAAAACGAAGTCAGTGGCGGCAGTTCCATATTTGGTAACATAGGCAAGATGAACAGCGTTGTTAGCGCCACCGGCACAGAACGGATCGCCGATATCGCAGAAAGAGTTGAGTTGAGAGGCGAAGCCTTCCAATGCGCCACTGGCGCGCGGGAACAGGCCGTCCAGCGCGTTTGCAGTACCTTGACAAAACAACGGTTAGATATGCGAGAGGTACGAAGTTTCTGATGTGGTTGTTACCTTTCTGGAATGATTCGCCGTGGACATGGCCTGGGTCGCCCATCAAAATGGCGGCCACAACTGTTGATCACAAATTACCGCTAGGTCAAAATTTCTACTACCCATATAGACGTACCGTTGGGGGTCCCGCTAGCCCCGGACGCGAGAACGTCTCCAGTGACGTGCGCGCCTTGACTGTATCCGGTCAAGACAATCTTTGTGCTAGGGCACGCGGATGTCTTCGCTGCCAGCCTAGACTTCATCGCGGTCACGCCTTGAGCTTCCGAGTTGAGATAGTTGGTGAGCGTCGCAGGGTAGACGATCGCCTCGCGAGAGACGGTCTGGCTGCTACCAGAGACGATGCCATCGACGACGGCGCCGATAATTCCCTCGCCCTGGGGTTCCGTCGATGCGCGCGCAGTGATAACATGCACAGCAGCGCAACCAGTAGCGGGGGCGGGTATCGGGTTTGCCACTGCAGAGACTACGAGAGCGGTGAGAGAGACTAGTAAAGATTTCGAAGTAAACATGTTGTCAATCCGCTATTAGTGAATACGATCTAGCAATGTAGGCTATATAGCATTCTTAATAGCACCCATACGCGCGTATGCGGAGGTGGTGTGACCAAACAGAAGTTAGCGATAGCAACCGAAGTTTGAGTATTCTCAACAGCATGTGTTAAGGAGATACTGCGCTCGTAATACTCAACAAGTAGCATTCAATGCTATTTGCGACGACTTGGTGCCGTCAAAGCAAGAGGGTTCGAGAACGGTTGATAAATGCAGGAGAGCTCGCTCGTACGAGAGGCCAAAAATTTGGCGACTGCCCTGCCCTGTGCTTCTAAAATGGCCATAAAGTCTGCGGTCATAGGAGAGATGTACTTCGGAGGACTAACCTAAACCGTCTTTCAAACACGTCGCCAGTCTCCGAGTATCGTGAACTTCCTTCTCAAAAACAGAGTTGAGTCCTTAAACATCAACATTAGTCATGATCATGATCTATGTCAAGCGATCCGGTCAACTTGGTCATACGATATACTCTGTCATACGTTGGTTGAAGCCCCAACGTCATGAGGCCCACGCCCAGAGAGATGCACCGGCTATTGAAGTACCGAACTGCACCCGTTGCGAATCTTCGTGATTTTTAGGGTTTGAGGCCAATATCGGCGTACGTCAAGCCAACTTTATGTGTGTGACTGACCAGCAGGGATAACTGGGTGGTTGACGAAGACCATTCAAATCGTAAAGGGGTACGGCGTCGATCGAGGCACTGGCTGGAATGAAACTGAAAGAAGTCGTCAATACTACTCATCGTGTATAAGAAACTTACTCGCAAGAGGGGGAGGTTCCATTAATCTGTGTGGCAATGAAGACAAGCAGGAAAATCGTGAGGACACGGCCTGTCAAATATTATCCTGGGCGACGAAGGGGTTCACCAATGCCTGTTGTGGAGGTCAGATGTCTATCACAATTAGAAGCAAGTTTGACAAGGAACATCCACGATTCGGATTGGATAACATTGGTACACGGTCCATGAGCTCATCTCAGTAGATGCTTGGCTTAACGTGCGTAAAAAGGCCTGTGGAGCTACTCCGTGTGTTAGGTGATTGCCTATGCTTCAAAGGACGGATTAGCATCTCCAGATTTCTTTAGGGTCTAGTGATTCTGAAGAAAGCAGAGATATCCGATCTGAGCACTGGCAGCCAGTGGCAGGCCGCCCAGCCTTCCATGATGCTTTAACCGACAGCTCGTAGCAAAGTCCTTAGATCTGCGTTCCAGCGGAGACGGCACATAAAGCCAACATAAAGCTGAATCAATTCTCTTGGCCGTCGGAAAGTGGGCTTACACAGCCACTCCAACTGACAGATCAAGCTCCTTTGGGTAGATGCTGAATTGATATTCCCTCCCCTCCCCTCCCCCAGCCCTCCCCGTCTCGTAACTTCAAGTTGCTTGTAACTATGCAAAGACAGATCATTTATTCCAGGTTCATTCTCACCGCCGTCAACATCCCCTTAACTTGATAGATGAGGGATCGCTTCGACCAACATCGAAATTCAATTTCGGGGTCGCAGGCTGAGGCAGGGAAGGTCAGGGACCATTGCAACGATGATCAGGGACTGACGGCGGCGTCAGATGCGGTGAGATCCGCTGGTATGAGTTTTGTTACATGCGGTGGCCTCGAGGTTGACCAGTCTCCCTATTCATGGATAATGACACTCCGTAAATGTTCGTTTTACTCTTCCAACATGAAGTTCACTCATTTGAATGGTCGAACAGCTCGCAACCTGTCCGAGTCATTGTGTTGAGGTGCACAAGTACCGCACTTGTCGGATTATATTTGATGCCCAGCGTTGTCTGTCATACGACGGGCGCCAACCCAATGCCCACGTTTCAAACAGCCCTTCCAAAAAGGGAGTAGCTTCTTAACATCTTCAGGCACTGGCAGTCGAAGCGACGGGCGCCACTCATGCCCTGCATCACATTTGTCGCGCCTTACGTACACCGTAAACCATAGGGCCTATATATATCTAGCTGTTAAGATGCCAGATGTTCAACTCCTCCGTCTGCACCCTCGAAATGGCCTCCCCTTACGTCCAGCAACAACCCATAGCCGCCCAGGGCATGACCGTGATGGGCGGCGGCAATAGGAACGCTAAAAACCTTCCCATCGACGCGCAGGGCAGAGAATGGAGCAACGGTCTCTTCGATTGTTGCAACGACGGTGGTACTTGTAAGTCTCCCTAGCTACCTCTCCCAAGTTTCTCCAATTCAACGTGTACGCCGTTCAGGCTTCCTCGCTTGGTGCTGCCCCTGCGTGGTCTATGGTCAGAACAAGCAGAGATATGAACACCTTGGCCAGAAAGGCACTCCTGACCCTGAGAAGGGAGGATGCATGGGTGGCGACTGCTGCCTTCACGCCCTCACCATGTATTGCGGGCTTGGATGGATCCTACAGGTGCTTGATACATTATGATGTATCATCAATCTCTTATGCCTTCTTACAGATGGGAAATCGTGGCAACATTCGCTCTCGCTACAACGTTAAAGGTGGAGCGTGTGGAGATTGCGCCGCCTCTTGTTGCTGTATGCCTTGCGCATTGACCCAGGAGGCGCAAGAGCTTGCGCTCGAGGAACACAGCTTCGGCGGTGGATACCACAAGGCCTGAAAAACCAATGCTCGATCTCCGTGAATGACTTATTCACGACCTATCTACGGATTCTTAATTGTACCCGCGCTATTACGAGTATCTACTTCACTATGCTCGAGCAGTTCTCATCCTCGCCGCTTTACATCTTGCTTGTGATTGTCTCACATAAGTATGTAATACTAATTTGGACTGGCTGTAGTGTGCCTGCGCCCGTCGTCGGTCCGTTAAGATCAAGTGCATCGCAGATGTTATAAAGCAAAACTAGTTTCGAAACCAGCCGTTACGGATTTGGTCCACTGCACTGTTGGGGTGGAATGATCACCGTAACAAGTAATTACCCCCAACACATGATCCAAAAACAGAACATCTTCTGATCAAACATCGCACTCGCTCCCTCTGATCAAACATTGCGAATTACTGACAGGACGACTGGGCTCGAGTCTAAAGCAAAACTAGAAAACGAAAATTTCATCCAACACCATCCACGTTGTTAATCCCGTATAATCAAGCACAAAATTTCTTACGAATATGACTCGTCAGGGCCTGACGAACCAGATTTCGAATGTAATCCATTCGATGGATCATTCGTGAATCACCTCAAGCTTCTAAACCGCAGCCCGCCGCCAACCAGCCCTCGATTGGCGCACATTCACACCTAGACTAAGAGGGTGTCAAGAGCGGAGCTTCAACATCTGCATCAACGGCAAGTTTTTACGTCGACGTCATGCACGCGTGACGCATGAGCGCGAGCTGTGATCGACTTTTGAAGCGATGTACTATCTAGGCCATTTAAATTTTACAGCCTACACAACATATAATTTACACTTGATAGATCCCACTGATTGAAGGATCGTCACAACCAACGTCGAAATTCAGGGTGGTAGATTGTAGGGACCGTTACATCGATGTTCTCGGACGCGACGAGACGCGACGAGATCCGGTGGTATGAGTTCAGTATTTTCTCCCTGTTTATGTGATATTGACACTTCGTAGATGTCCATGTCACTCACTTACGGCCGTTTTCATAACGATAGACCCCTCGAACTTTCGCACCGAGTTGTTTGGTTGATGAGAAGCTGTCATGGAGCTCCCGGTGTCACCAAGGGCGCTTCCTTCATCTAGCCACTACTGTTGCTTCTCGCTGCAGATCTCCACCCTCTACTTATGTCCTCCAGGCATCCCAGCGGCTTGGTGCGACTAGGTCAAACAACTGTGCATAAAAATGCACAAGGAGTCTATCGTTTAGAAAACGGCTGGAAATGGTGGTCGTGTACAGGTGTGTACAGTATATCGCACTTGTCGTGTTATCTTCAATGCTCAGCGTTTGGCCAGCTGTCTGTCATACAACGGGCGCCAAAACTGGTGCGTCCCACGTTTTAAACAGCCTTCTAAAAAAGGAGTAGCTTTCAGGCAGTCGAGACGCCCACGCACGAAGCATCACCCTAAACCCTATATATATCTGAATGCCAGATGTTCAACCTCTTCTTTCTTGTTCGCGAACATCTCCACCCTCGAAATGGCCTCCGCTTACGTCCAGCAACAGCCCATCGCCACACAGGGCATGACCGTAATGGGCGGCAACAGGAACGCCAAAAACATTCCCGTCGATGCACAGGGCAGAGGATGGAGCAACGGTCTCTTCGGTTGCTGCAACGACGCTGGTACTTGTAAGTTTCCCATCGCTACCTCTCCCAAGTATTACCTATTCAACGTGTACGCCCATCAGGCTTCCTCGCTTGCTGCTGCCCCTGCTTTGTCTATGGTCAGAACAAGCAGAGATTGGAACACCTTGGCCAGAAAGGCACTCCCGACCCTGAGAAGGGAGGATGCTTCAGTGGCGACTGCTGCATTCACGGCTTCCTCACTTATTTCGGGGTAGGATGGATCCTACAGGTACCTTGAAACATCATGTTGTGTTTGTCAATCTCTTATGCCTTCTCACAGATGGGAACTCGTGGCAACATTCGCTCTCGCTACAACGTTAAAGGTGGATCGTTCGGAGATTGCGCCGCCTCTTGCTGCTGTACGCCCTGTGCATTGACCCAGGAGGCGCAAGAGCTCGCGCTTGAGGAACAGAGCTTCAGCGGTGGACACCAAAAGGCCTATGCTTGATCTCTGATTTTCACATTTCACATTGCGAACGATTCACGATTCATAACTGTACCTATGCTATTACGAGTAGCTGTAGTAACTTCTTCACTATGCCCGACCTCTTCTCGCGCTATCATATAGCTTGTTTGTCTAGCTTCAATGGACCGCTATAGTGTTGCTGCGCCCGTCGCCGATCTGACGTTAAAGTAAAAGTGTCTTCACAGATGCTGCAAAGCAACACCAGACCAGGGAAAATTCCGTCCAACGCCATCCACAATATTACTCCGTACATCAAACACACAAACCTTCTTACTCGTCAGGGCCTAATGTCGAAGGGACATTCGTGAATTACATCAAACTCCTACACCGCGGACCGCCGCCAACCAATCCTCGATTGAAGCACATTCACCCCCGGTATGCCTCATCATTCATATTTCGCAAGGCGTTCTCATTTGCATGCGATGTCAGCAGCTCCCCAACCCCTCCGCTTTGGCAATCGCGCTTCCGCGAACAACCACCTCACTACCGGGTACAGCGGAGCTTCTACATCTTCAGCTCATGTGCACGAAGCCTCGCACCACACAGCATCGAGCTCTTATCCCTGGACCCACCAGCGCGATCGGCAGAGAACGATAAAGATCATCAAGAAGTCTGGCCGTGTGAGAAGCCATCAGCGGCTCAAGCCGTTTCTGTGAGCCCTCAGGCCTCAGCGGCCACTGGAATCCTTTCGCGACGCAGTGCTGTCGGATTACCAACATCAAACAGCCCAACGCGAGGGCAGTCATGGTAATGATCAAAGGCATCTATGAAGTCCGGAAGGAAACCATAGAGCACAGCCAGCACCAGCAGGATAATGTCGTTTCTCGTTGGTGTGGGTGTTGGTAGATTCGGACAGCTTTGCCAGCGTAAATATGAAAGTGCGCGTCCCTCCGTTTTTGACCAGCCTATATCCATATTCCCGAAACAAACCAACAGAGTGCGAGCCAGTTAGGCACGTATCTCCGAAGGCGAGCCATTGCAGATTCAAAGAAATTTAGTAAGCCGAACGCTATGAACCTTTAGAAGAAACCATGAATAGAACCAAGTAAGAGGGAGCCAAGATCCGAGGGGGGTCCAACTGAAGCTTCAAGGGAGTCAAGGGCTTGAGGTGTTTAACCGGCAAAGCCAACCGCAGCAAGTCAAGGATGAAACATATGAAGACGTCATGCATCATCATGACCCACTGATTACGCCGCACGTGCATATGTAGCCCGCGAGATTGTACCGATCTGGGCGAAAGTCCGATTTTCTTGTGTACCCTGCGTGTACCCAACAAAAGCAAGAACCACAAAGCGAATCAGTTTCGATGAAGTGGACGTGATATGACGGAAAAGGTTCTGGGTTATAAGAGCGAGTAGTTCAATTTTCATATCGGTGTATCTCTAGAGTCATAGATAATTAATGATAGGCAGCATCCCAGCATAAAACAAAAAAATACAGTAGATACAAAGGGTTCAAACAGTCAAACGAAGGAAATAAATCGATCAAGACTGGGATACAGCAGGAGCGGCCTTCTCATTCGAGTCCGTCGAATTCGTCAGGGTAATATTCTCATGGTGGTGGTGTTCGGGTTCCCGTCCACCGCCCACCGCGACGACGCCGGTATCCAGTGTATGGCCGATCTCCTGCTCGAGCCCGACGTAGTCGTACGCGAACTCCCCCATCTCAGCATCGTCGGTGCGCAGGATCTCCATCTCCTCGGATGACCGGAGGCTAAGGCCGGGGATGTAGTGCATGATCCATAAGATGATCGTCTGCAGAAGGCACGTATTAGCATAGTGGAGGGATGAGAGGATGCGGGACTCACGGTCATCACGAATGAATAACTCAGTCCGGCGGTGGAATCGGCGATTTGGTACCCAAGTTGCACATAGTGGTGGTCGAACCATCCGCCAGGAATTATTGTGAAGCCATCGAAGCCCGCAACGCTAGCCTGCGCGAAGAGGCCAGTGAGGATGTTGCCGACCACTCCGCCGATGGCATGGGATGCGAAGATCTATCGTGCGTGGTGCGTGAGTCTTTGAAGAAGGATGCAGTCCGATATAGAAAATGCTTACATCGAGAGCATCGTCGTACCCGGCGAAGAACTTCAGCTGAGTTGCAAAGTTACATGCTGTTCCTGCTACGAAGCCGAAGGCCACCGCGGCAGCTATGGGAAAGAAGATATAATTAGCGTACGGAGGTGATGGAGATATGGGAGCTACGTACGGGCTCCGACATAGCCTGAGGCCGGGGTAATGGCGACGAGTCCAGCAATGGCACCTGAGCAAAAACCAACAGCGCTCCACTTCTTCTCGAGACGGTAATCCTAAACAGGCTCATGTCAGAACCAGTGTCGTGTTTAATAATTAAAGCAGGCTCACCCATAGCATCCATGTCAACCCACCAACGCTCGCAGCCAAGTTGGTAACAATGCACGCCTGCGCTGCTCTGAGGTTCGCAGACAACGCCGAGCCCCCATTAAAGCCGAACCACCCAAACCACAGCATCGCCGTGCCCAGGATGACATACGTCGTATTCTGGGGCTTGTACGCGAGTCTTGCGGTGCCGTATCCGCGCCGCTTGCCGAGGAAAATCGAAATTGCGAGCGCAGCGGTGCCCGAGGAGATATGGACGGGTGTCCCACCGGCGAAATCGAGGCCACCCAATTTATAGGACCAGCCGTTGGTGTTCCATGTCCAGCACGCTATCGGGTCGTAGACAAGGGTAGACCATACGAAGACGAAGACGAGCAAGGGCCCGAGGCGGCCGCGCTCGGCGATGGCACCGATGGCGATGGCGGGTCTGTATCGAAAAGTTTAGATTTTTGTAAGGAGCGGAAGGAGACACTTACGTGATGGCGGCGAACATACATTGGTAGATGCAGAAGACGAGAGCCGGAATGCGCGGACTCCCTATCGATGGCTCTGCGAGAACTCCCTTGAGCGAGAAATATTCTGTAATTGTGATGAATAGTTGTAAAAGGGAGAATAGTAGGGTGGGCGATACGAACTCAGATCACCGATAAATGAGCTCCCGGTCTCACTGAAGGCAAGTGAATACCCCCAGAAGAACCACTGGATTGTCCGGAGGTAAGACAGGGGCGTGGTGAGGAAAGGGAGAGAAGGGGCGGACCTGGAAGGACACGACAGCGATGGAGATCATACTCGTCCAGATCATCGAGAGCGCGTTTTTTCTCCGCAGCAACCCCGAGTAAAAGAAACCAAGCCCAGGAATCATGAGCCAGACGAGAGCGGTGGCGGCTAGAGTCCATGCTATGTCTCCCATGTTGTAGATCACTGTGTCGCCCGCCGCATCCACATAACTTATATCTTTCGCTGTAGGCAATGTGGATGTAAACACTTGTACGCATACTATTAGACCAACTCACAAGTGTCAGTGTAATTAATGTTGACCATCTTGAAAGTCAAAGCACGTCGGGCACAGGCGGCGCAGAATTTGCTGATGGTGGGGGAGAAATGGGGGTTCTTTCCGCGATAACGAGAACCTGACGGCGCGCCATATTTTATAGCCTGCCAAATGGGTTTTCTTAGCCGAATGTGGGGGACGATAACATAACTAGCTGACAAATCCTTTCCCATACGCTTTTATCGTCCAATCACAGCCACGTTATTTTCTTATCTTCAAGACATAACGACAGGAGCCTGAAAGGAGCAGCAATGAGAGACGGAGATCATGACAACGATACATACACTTTTCGGGCTTGGCAAACACCAGCTCCACTGAAAGTCTCATTTCCGAGGTGGGCGAAGTCGGGCGCTGATAGTACTTCGGTCTGTTTGGGGGCGGGATTCTACCAATTTCAAATTTTGTTTCAGGCTGGGTGCTCGAGCGCTTATCATTGGACTATTCGGATTCAAATTGCCGCCTTCACACGGCTACGGCCGAAAGTCGGGGCAGGGTCAAGCATCAGTAGACAGTAGTGCCTGTCGGTGCCTGTATAGATAAAACGTGAAGCGGATAACGCGTCGGCGCGAACATATAAAATGTACGGACTGGAGGTTCCGGACTGGCTTGGGTTGTGTAGTAAAGCGCATTCACTTTATAGCGACTAGAAAGGTAGACTGTATCGTAAAAGTCTCTGGCTGCTTCGCCTTCATACAACTTTCAAACGTACCTTTCACCCCAGGTCTGGATTGATGTGGGAGTCTTTAATCCCGTATGGTAGTCAGAGATAAGGACTACCCCAGCTACTTCCATGTGAATAGAACATTGGGCCAGCGAGCGGGTTCTGCCAGTGGTGAACGTTTGAACCTGGGTGAGCCCATGACCGAGTATATCAATCTGTCATGAGCTGACAACGTTGTCGCCAAGCTGACGGATATGATTCTTGTGAGGATCGATGAGCAAATCCGTACTTTCCAACGTGTGAAACGCGTGCCAGAAGAAATCGCCAAGATTAGATACACGAGGAGGAGTACTCCAACGACACCCCTGGGTTTGGTTGAACCTTCAATCCAATGTCCATGGCCACGTGTGACGCGTCGAGGGAGCTTTCTGGATCATGGTGGTGAACGTAGAGGTTATAAGAGGTATGTCCGCAGATCCTGTAACAAGCTTGTTAAGAAGTTGACAATGCATATGCTTGCATATGTCGATCTATAGAAGCAGTCGAAAATCAAGTTACGCGTCCCGAATTTGAATTTGTTCGCTTTGGTTATGTTTCGTTCTGTGGCTACACCAAGCTCAACCATACAACTACGAAAAACAGCTGTCTGTTGTAACACTCAACTGCAATGGCAAGCCTAGCAGCCAGGCGAGCTGCAAGTACCCTACGTTTTTCTCGGACGGCCTATGTTGGGTGCAGCAGGAGGGCTATTCATCTTACACCAGTCGGTGAGTGCCAAATTCCATTTTCTAAAATCGATTCAAACCAAGTTCGAACATAGTGCAGAAAAAGAAGGCAAAGGTCGAGGTTGAAGACCTCTTTTCGGATGCAGTCGAAGAGGACCTAATAAAGGCTGAGCTTGCTCCTACTACAAAGTCCTCTGGAGTGACCAAAGCCTCGAGTACACCGTTGGCCTCGACGTCCAAGTCTGTACGGACCTCTGCATCTGCGAAAGCGACTAAGAGGCCTGGGCTTTCTGCCAATTCACGGGTGGCGCGTTTCGACCATATCTGCGAGTTTATTACACTACGGCTTGGCCGGAAACCGGCTGTCAAGATGCCCATGGTGAGGAAGGGTGCGTGGGCGCAGTTGGTCCAGTTGGCCACGACGGAGGAGCAGATGGTGAAGGTTGTTGAGATGCTCCCAGGATGGAAGGAGTCAGGGAACCAGTTTGATGCCGCGTTCTCGGAGCTTTTCGTTCGTGAGTATCTTCTGTCGCGTCTCGTTTTTCTGTGTTGACAAATACCCCACCAGGCCGATGCGAGGAACTTTCCTGTCCTCTGCTCGCCCTGAAAGTCTACGGTGACTACGGAAAGTATAATTTACCGCTTACGCTGCCTGCCGCCCGCCACCTTGTACACTCTCTCCACGTCAAACACCCCATCGACACCGTCATGACCGCTGCGGCGCTCTACGACGTGTACCAGCTTCCGGCCGTCTCCCAGGACCTGATATCCTGCTCCATGCTTATGGCCGCGTGCTTCAAGCACAACTCCAAGGATTCCCTGAAGGTCGCCAATGCGCTCGTTCCACAGCTCGAACAGCTTCTAATAAACAAGAAGCCGAGGAAGGCTGAGGATGCGCCAACGATCAGTCCTAGGCTGAGGAAGGCGGTGTGGATAAAGTGGGCGCTGAAGAAATTCGATAAGGCATTTGCGCAGCGGGGGGAGCGTGTCGATTGGCTGAATGTGTGGCGGGAACGGAGTGGACACGTTCCGGCTACGAGTAAACCTTAATAATCCGCGTTTTGAAATAATAATAGATCTTCGGTCACCATCAGTCTCAATACCGATACAATTTACAAAGCTTGTCGGGCGGCAGACGAGCAGAT
>JABCKH010007985.1:0-18073 GCA_018851285.1 Lyophyllum semitale | reverse complement strand
TTGTTGACCAATTTGGATTAAGTTTTGGATAAGTTTAAGATAACATACAGCACCATATTGTGCCATGCACCCAGTGTTGGGCCCGAGCAAGCGATGCCAGAGATCGCCCTGCATCAAGGGTGCTGGGTCACAAATAAATCGATTTTTTCGCTCAATCTCTCAAGTTTGCAGCTCTGGAGCGGCCAAAAAAATCCAGGAACTGTCTAATGTATGCCAATACATGCGCACTCTTGGTCATGACAAATTTGGACCAGAGAAACCTCTGGATTCTATTGTTTTTGAGCCTCGAGGGACGAAGGCGGCCTGTGATGTGAGGAAGATGCGATGGATTACATCATCCGGCATCTCCCCGATCGTCTCAGACCCGTGTCCCAGGACGTTCTAAAGGTTGCTTCTTTGATGGGATCGAGTTAGATCAATCGACTCTCCACTCGTGGTATGACGTAAAGTTGTGACGCGCCACTTTGATCGTTCCTCCCAAAGCGATGGGCAGGATAACTAGCCTTCAAGTCCAGCGAATAGAGCCGCCGTTCTACGTTCATTTATGCGAGAGAGGTAAAGCACAGGTGATTCAGTCTTGCACCGTTCACCTCGAAAAAAACCAATCACTTGACATGCGCAATGTCAACCTTGGCTGTGAACCGCATGATACATTCTGCGTACGCCGTTTGTAAGGATGTAATGTTCACGTAGCTGAACATTTTTCAGGCGTATAACCCGGATAAAACGCGGTGGTCCTCTTTCTATCCTGATGGCCACAACTTGGTAGACGCAGCTCACGTCCACCTGGCGTTGTACTATCGGGATGACTTCCCAGTTGTCTCCCTCGTTTGTAAGTCACTTTTCGCCGAGATCCAATAGAAATATTTTTCTTGCTACAGATGGGTCAGATACGGAACGACAGAGACGGGAAATGAGGGCTGCATATATCGCAAATCTGACTGCCGGAGTGAAACAATTGGCATGGAGCACCATTTCGTGGTTCATACCACTTCTGGTTCAAGGCACTAGAACAAGTCTTTCCTATGAGGAGCATCCCCTTGAAGATTTCTTAACACCAGACCAATCGGAGCTAGGTTCAGAGCGCTGAGGATACGAACCCTTAAAGTCTCCCAATCAAGGTAGTCGTAGGTGCTGAAGGATCAATGGGATATAGTAGACGATGTATGATGTATATTGTGCTGCACATGCCAAATGTTGAAGTACAGGCTCCACCGACGTGGTCACGTAGGAATTGATGTCGTACTTGTCAAGCCCATGTACTGTTCGCTGAAATCCGTGCAATCTCAGCGTCACGTCCAGACCGATGATGGAGTGGATGCGAGCTTACCTCCGGTGTTGTTGGCGCTGTTTGTAGGTCCGAAGACAATCCCATACCCATTAAGAGCCGGCGGGTCTGCGAGCTGCGAGCGTCGTGGAAGCCCAGCCACTGCTGTTCCAAATGTACGTCGTCCTAGCGGGGGACGTGGCCTGCTTGATGGATCCAAAATGTCGGAGATGCATGGCGTTGCGTATGCTTCTCGGAAAGCGGGGGTGGCTTGACAAGATATCGGCCCTCTTTCGCAAAGATGAGGGGTGCGATACTAGTGTCACCGAAAAACCTGTAGAGCCAGTCTGGCATTTTCTGCGGATATTTGAACCAAGCTACAATACAACGCGACAACTTAATTAAAGGTTACAAAGACTACAACGTAAGACACACCTGTAGCTGTAGCACTAGCAGCTGCAACGCTCATCCCCGCATCGTCTGACCTCATTGGAGGCGAATCTTTATCGTTCTGCGACTCGCCGACTCCATCCTGTCTGAGTCAGTTTCATCATCACTGTCGTCATCTTGCACATTGCAACGAGTAGAAAAAGGACCTTGAACGCGATGGCTTTTAGGTATGTAGCTGAGAAATGTAGTAGAAGGATGACTTACAAGTTTGCGTTCGTTTCGTCGCCTCCCGAAGCTACTCAAAGCTCACGCGGTCAGTTCCTCGGAGGTGGGCAGTGTAGGCTCAGAAGCCTTGATCGTAGCATTGGTTAGTCTCGTAATCAGCCGGGTTTTCCGTCCAATACACTGGGTAGGGAAATATTGAAAAAGATTTGAAGGTATCTGAGGAATATCTTAATTATTTTCTAAGTATTCTTTCTCATCTTCTGATCACGGATATTGAAAAGATATTTGAATCACGTGTCACGATATCAAGACAAAAAAAATATTGTGACCTCAAATAGAGTAACTTTTCAATAGCTTTTCAATATTCTGACCAGAAATACGAAGTCCTGCATGCAGTGTGAGGCGATATGCTACACGAGTGTTCAGGAAGAATAAATAAGCTTGAAGTTAAACATGTATGATCAGTATTTCTTCATCAACAGTCATCAATAGGTCTGGCATGGACTGATCAAACCGAGATGCAGGCAAGCCTGAGGCTGATGATTCACTCTTTTGTGTTGCTTTTGTGGACGATTTTTAAAGGGGCTTATGCAGCATACAACACACCATTTGCTTGACATGGAGCGCCGGAGGAAAATGAGATATTATACGTCTTAGATGTGCAAGGTCTGGGACGAAGTTTATGATTCCAGTTACAAAGGAAACATTGAGTATGATATCCACAGCCTCACAGCTCAAGCGAGATTCACCAGTGTAAAGTGATGGCTCAATCTACTTTAACGATCAGTTTCCCAGTCGTCTTGCCCTCTACCAAGTCGCTTTGCGCTTGTCTTACCCCCTCTGCAGTGAAAGAATATTCCTTGAAAATATTGATCTTCAAAGTGCCATCCCCGATGAGCTCAAAGACCTTCTTCCCGTAGTAGTATGCCTCTTCCGGCGTGTAAACGTAGTTGCCCATTCTAAAGCAGATATAAGCATGCCAGTTGTAATCTGAATTGAGTGATTAAATGCATACGTTGGGCGGCGAAGAGCTACATTCTTATCGATGAGTCGAAGAGGAGAGAAAGGTTCCACAGGACCAGAGGCATTCCCTACGGACACTATTGTACCCTTCCTTTTGATGAGCTTGAAGTTATTGTCGAAACTATCAGCCAAATTAGATCCACCCTCTAAGATGAACCAATCCACGTACGTATCCTTTCCAACCCCGTCAAAAACACCCTCCACACCCTCCCCGTTCGTAATCTCTAGTACACGCTTCACAGTATCTTCCACCGGATATAAAATAACATGGTCCGCGCCATTCTGCTTCGCCAGCTCTGCCTTTGCCGGCGTCGACGTTGTCCCGATCACCGTCGCGCCTCGCGCGCGCCCGAGCTGCGCAAACAGCAGACCAAGGCCGCCGGCTACGGTATGCACGAGAATCGTGTCGCCCTTCTTTACCTTGTATGCTTCCTCGAAGAACGTGTACGCCGTCAGCGCCTGGAGTATTCCAGCTGCGGCGGTACGCGTCGAGATGGTCTCCGGTACGGGGTAGACGAACTTCCAGGGCACGGAGATATAGCTCGCATGAGTCCCGAGGAAATCCTATAAACAAAAAGGAACGGTTGAAGGAATTACCGGAATACCTGTAATCGGCGTTACGGACCGCTGCAACCTTGCCGCCTACTTTGAAGTCGTTCTTCTTGTAGGTTTGATCGTTGAGGACGTCTTCGTCGGTGGGGAGCGCGACAATCGTACCCGCAGTCTCCTTACCTAGAGTGGCGGGGAATTCTTTGTAGGGATAGATGCCTGTCCTGCACGCCTTCATCAGAATATCTCCAACTAGATGAGTAAGCGCATGGCGTGCTCACCGGTAATATACATCGATAAAGTTCACTCCTAGGTATTCCACCTGGGAGGCGATTAGTGGACGTTGTCACGATGTAGATTTCAATGTTGCCTTTATGACAATGGATCCTGGACCGGGCTTGGGGAATGGAATAGTTTTCTTCTCGATGACTTCGAGGCCCCCAGTCTGTGTCTCTATCAGCCGGCTAAATTGATATTCCATGGAAGAAACTGGCCTTGGTGATTTGTATCGCGTCGGTGGTTGCTGGTAGAGACATGTTTCGCGAGGTAGTAGTGAGGTGACGGAACAGGAGTGATAGACGAGAATGCGAGCGGGGTATGAAGTTGCCAAGGAGCATATAATGTTGTAGCAACAGGCATGAGAGAAATTGTGTCTTCATCTTAAAGCTCGATCTAATCTTATCAAATCTCGTCCTATAATAGCGCGCCGATAAATAAAGTACCTACATAGCTACAGAACGAAAGCGGATACAAGGATCTCATAGATCAGACGTATCTGCTCGTTGCGCTGCACCATTCCAGGCCTCTGCTCCCTCAGCGAGTCAACTTCCTGGACCACGAGATCCTCGCGCAACGAATTTGGAAGAGCCTCCAATGGGCAAGGTGGGAGTGTGGACGAGGAGGATGGGCTACCGGGTGCGGGGAGGAAACCGTACTTTCGGAGTAAAGATGACAAGGTGATGAAAGATCCAGTGCGCCCAATGCCCGCAGAGCATCCCACGATAATTGGAGGATCGGGATCAAGGTCGTCTGAACTGGAGGCGAGCGTCGTATCTCTGTTCGTGCTGTCAACAAGCCGGAGGAAAGCCAGTAGGCTCGCACGGTCGTTATCCTTGGGCACCCCGTGGTCAGGCCAAGAGGTGTAAAACATGTGCTGGAATGTGATGGTTTCTTGCCCCTCCAACACACTATATTTGGACGGGTCTTCATCCCCATCCTCCCTGCCACTCGCCTCGACATCATCAGTGAGGCCAAAATTTGATCCATGTACATCTTTCGTGAACTTGCGGATGACAGGTACGAGCGCGACTGTACTCCGAGTGCAATGTGCTTCCTCGATCATTTGACGGCTGAGTAGAGTCACTTTCAGGGGAGACGTGCCATCCGCATAATCCGGTAAGATGATGGTGGATTGCCCGACTTCACTGGAAAAATAAGGATGTGCTTTGCGCCGCCCGCCCTCGATATGGCTGGTAAGCTGAACAACCGTCCGCACACGGCTGGGACGTGGCGTGGACGCCTTCGCACGTAGCGATGCTGGTGGAGACGTCGTGGGCTGGAGAAGGATGCTAAGGAAAGTGTGCGCGGTGTTGGGCAACGGGGCCTGTGCGGCGATCCACCACTTCTGACCATAGTGCTCAAGGACCCAGCTAGCATTTAAATACTTGCCTTGCTCTTCTGCCTCCTCGCCCTTAGCCGACGCGTTTACCACGACCCGCGTCCGATCATATGGTTGTATATCCATGTAACGATTGCGGAGTTGGTTTTCGGGGTGTTCGCCAATGGCAACAGAATAATGACCATGCGGGCTTGCATTTTGATTTGAGTTTAATTTAAGGATCTTAGAAATGCGGAGCAGAGCTTTGGAGCGGCGAGAGGGAGGTGTGTCGGGTTCGACATGGCTGGGAGGTTGCCGCGACAGATATCGGGCGAGTTCACGTTCCTCTTCGTGAGCTGCTAGAGATCGATAGACGGTGAGCATATAGCTACCAGCCGAGTGGTTCGCAAGCCATGGCGGGATTTCTCGGGGGCTCATGACATGAGGGTGGAGGACAAGAGTGGCTTGTGACAAAATGTGACGACATATCCCGGACTTACTAATTATTGTCTTGCCCACTGCTCGCGACGTCGACCAGACCCAAAATGCCAGAATCCTCTCTTCGTACGCCTCGCCGCGCGCCGATTCGTAAGCCCACCCTCGCACCACCGCTTCCGGGTGGCCAGCCCATTCCGCGCGGTGCGCCCAAGTCTCGCGTCGATGACAGGATCAAGAAGCGCATGTCCATGCGCTATGCAGAAATGGTGGCTAGCCCTACGGATGCGACTGGCGTGCCTCCTGTGCCAGGACTACCGCCAGGTGTAGGGGCAGAGGGTATGATGAGCTTCGCAGCGGGGATGAGCATGATTGGGGATGACATTAAAGGCCCTGGAAGCAAACCGTTGGACGATAAGAGGATTCTGGAGGATGAGAGGTTCGACCCTGATACTTGTGAGCTTTGGAATCCTGAGACTGCAAACGATATTGAAATTATGCTATTTAGTCTTGAAACTCAAGTTGGCGAATTCGACGGAGGCAGAGCTAAGGTCTCTCCAATCATCGTTACGTGGTGTCAGAGAGGAAACCGATTCTGAACTTCAACGGAATGTGTTCAAAAAGTGAGCTTTAATGTTACTCATACACCTAACGAGCGTCGTTGACACGTCTATCTTAGTTACGCTGAGTTCGTCGTCATCTCAAAAGAAATCACGTCGCTCGAGACGGAGATGCTGGAACTCAAGGACCTTCTCTCAGAATACAAATCCATGCCCTCCGTTCTCCACATCCCCGATCCAACAAACCAATCCTCCAACCCGAACATACTCTCAGCATACAAACGCTCATCTGTTGCCGACCTCCGCATCATGTACTACAATCAGATGCAAGAACTTCACGCACACATCGAGGGTGCAGCGAAGTTTGCGCCGACGACACCCGGTAGACATGTCGTGTCCGAAATGGAGGGGGTGCTATCGCTAAATGCAGCTACATATAAAGTCGTGGGGCGTGTGCGTTTTGTAGTGCTTGATGATCTAGTCCTCGTTGCGCGGCGGAGGAGACGAAAGGCTGCTGGTGGAGAAGGATCTGGGAACGGTGGTGGAACTGTTAATGAGGGAAAACTTGTAGCGGAGAGATGTTGGCCGTTGAGCGAGATGTTGGTACTTGATACGAAGGATTCAGCGCGTAAGAGCATTAAATCCTTTATTCTACCTCGAGATCTGAACATTGTTATAGGGATGACGAATGTCTTCAAAATCAGTCATGGAAAGGAGACTCACGTTTACAGGACTGAACATGCTCAGGACAAGAAGACCCTGCTTACGCAGTTCCGCCAGGTCGCTGAGGAGCTAGCGGCGAAGAAACGGAAGGAGCGTGAGGGAGAGCATGAGAGGCGTAAAAGCATATGGCAAGCCGGTGCGGCAGGCGGTGGAGATGTAAGTGCGCTCCGAGGCCATCCATGGAACGTTCAATAACGTATAATTTAGCGGTCCTCGTATGCTGCTGTACCTGAATGGATGGCAGACTTGGCGAGCAGGGGCGGTGAACTACCTGGAGTCGAAATGGAGGCTGGTGCGAAAGACAAGGCAGAACGAGATGCACGATGGGTAGGAGAGTGGGCTGACGACTTGACTGTGTCTATTGCCTTACGGGAGTGGGAAAAGGCAGTTGCCCTTGTTGAAGAAGGTATGTGGACCCGCTATATTCGTCGATGTGTGCTGAATTTTAGTATTCTAGGCAAGGCAAAGCTGTCCATTACACCCCTTCTCGCTCACAAGCTACCTCCCTTGGATGCTCTGCTTACAAAGTCTCTTCTCAACTCCCTTTCTCTGCCCAGTGTCCGTAAATCGGCGGCGGTATCTCTGATCTCGTACCTTCTTCGCTTGAAAGCCGGACCAGCCGCCAGATCCACGTTCCTTCAAATGCGAACGAAGGTTCTGAAGGCACATGTCCGCAAGATCAAATTCGAAGGCCATGTCGGCACGTATGTGGGTGATCTAGCAATGGTTTACTTCACCGGGATCAAACATACGGCGGATTGGTTCTTAGCGAGTTTCAAGGAGAACGAAGTTGCGAGCTGTACGTAGTATTCGGCTTGTCTGATCCCTCAGAGCTGACTGTTGTTCACAGCATTTATCGATTGGGCCAAAGGCCGGATCGAGGACTTCGCTGAGAATTTTAGGAAACAGGTCTTTACGTCTGATGTCGACCCTCAGGTGGTTGAAGATGCCACGAAGATAACTTATACCCAAAGCAGAAAGGTTTGTGAGATAAACTGCTATGATGCGAATTGCGTCGATAACGGAGATGGAACAGCTTCTGCAAGAATATGGACTCGATTTCCGATTCCTGTTAGATGAACTGCTCGCTGAAAAGCCCAAAGGGAGCGTCAAAGCTATTCCTCAGTTCACCTTCCAAGACCATCAACTACCCAAGATCGAGCCAGTTCCTGCGTCCCGCCGCCGAACACCAGCACCGCCGAGCAACCAGATAACCTCCGATCCTCCTACGCTACAGATCGACAGTCCTACACTACAGGCCGACACTCTTGCGCCTCCACCATCCGCCTCCATGCGGTCTATTCTCTCGCCCGGGGTCAATAGCCCACTCTTATCTGCAGCCTCAGCCGCCTCCGGCTATTCCTCCACCTCCAACTACAGCAACGCCACCGCAGCAATGTATAACGCCCCCAACCCTTCCGCCATCTCCGCTTCCTTCAGGGACCTTCCCAACCGTGACGTCCCCCGCACACCCGGCTCAGCAGCGCCCCAACGCTCACGCACACCCATCTCACCCGCCCCACCCCGCGCACGCACACCAGTGTCCCCTGCGCCCCCGCGCGCACGCACGCCCCTGTCCGCTGCCCCACCTCGCTCGGCGGCAGCTCTCCGATCCCCCGGAGTCCCACCCCTCTCCGCCCCGCCCACAGCGTATGAGCCGCCCGTGCTCTCGCCCGTCCCGAGGCGCCCGAGGTCCCCTCCCGTCAGCGCTCGTGGGCGTGAACGGGATGAAAGTTCGGCGTCAGATCGGGAGCGCGCCCCACGTGCGGAGGGGAGTAGTCCTGCGCCGCCACCGCGCTCGTTGAGACGCCTTGGGAGTTCGGCGGGACCGCGGCCGCCTCCAGTAGCGATTCCACAGAGGGAGGGAATGATTTAGATATGCAGGTTACGCTTAGGAGTGTGTGCACGCTGGTTGTGATTCCAGGTTGTATGATGATATAGCTGTAATAATTATAATTATGAGAGCTTTAGTCAAGGTTCTTGTGTAGTCTCTAATACGATATCTCGGCGCCGTATGAATATGAGGGAAACAAACTGGTTGAACTCTCAGCTACTACTAGCTGTGAGATCGTCCTCGTTGTATGGTAGCAGGAGCCGGTGGGCACTGGGGCGATTCATACGACCGTCTGCTTCAAACATCCGACTCAACCAAAGCAAGGTATGTCGCCGCCTGGGCGACCTTTCATGAAAGACGCACGTTACATAACGTTTGACCCCAAGTCCCCAGTAGCAATACAGCCATCCCAACCTTAGAGGATGAGGTCACGATGATGAAACGATGTGGCGCGTCAGCGGAATTTAAATAGAACTCGCCACAGTACACAATGTTGGACCCTAGAGCCCAAGTCCTCAGTAGCAATACAGTCATCCTGATCTATATTGAATGGAGGCAAAGAAACCTAACGCTCCCTGCACTGGAGGCTCCACAGGAGGAGGCTCAAAACGGAGAGCGCCTCCGATGCCTTCAACGTAAGTCTAGCCGATTTTTGCATCCCGCCGCATGCTAACGACTAGGCAGTCTTGTCGTTCAGCGAATATTGACACCCTACTACACCGTTTATATGAGAGATGGGGATGAATCTCGTGTCAAAGTGATTAGCCACTGTACTGTCCAACTCGAAACCGACAAGTCGCTCGATATGCGCAAGCTTGACCTCGGCTGTTCAGTAGATGACAGCGTTGTAGTACGCCGCTAGCCACATTCGATCGTCATCTATCTGATATTTCTAGGCATATTCACCTGACACGCGTTTATACTGGCCTATCCTTCCTGATAGTAACACAGTGGGCTCCATTCAACTCAGAGCTGCAATATACTATCGGGATAATATCCCAATCTTGTCCCTCATGTGTAAGTCATCCTTACGTCAATTTTATGTGATGTTTGATTATTCCCTCACAGTTACTTCAGACGCAATCCGCAGAGAGCAAGAAATATTCAATGCACGCGTAGCAGAGTTGACTAACAGATTAAAACGATTCGCGCGGAGCGCCATCTCGTGGTTTCTTCCTGCTGCTGCCCTTCAGCCTTCACCTACCGTTGTGGCAGACCCGTCTTTTGGTTCACAGGAGCCTGAGGAGGAGCAATTTCTTGCGGATCTCCCCTCAGAATCGGGACCACCAATTTTATTACAGCGGCGGGCATACAAGCGCGGGGGGTAGTGTAGAATCCTGAATCTTATTCTCATACTTGGCAAGGTTAGGCTTTAGCAGAACAATCCATATCGTTACCTTCAAATGCCAAACGGGGAGGTTCAAACAAGTTGAAATAATTTACTCTGCTTTGGATTTATACTGGCTTCGTGCCCACCTACATAGCTACCAGGGCCGCCTTCATATCCACAACTTGCCTCAAGAAAATGTATCGATGAACAGTGAATGCATCAGCTGGGAGCAATGGTTCCTTCGAGCCTCAAATCATATACAGTAATCCTACCAAAAAAGTCAGAACTTTGTTCGAAAACCAGCTTCAACGAGCTCATCCCGGTATCAAGGTCAAGCGGCGGCAGATCAAAACTCTGCCTCCGGTTCACGTCCTCTGGGTATATAGACGTCCAAACCCGCCAATCCTTCTTTCGATCTGTCTCTGCATCTGACTGGAGATAGAGGGAGCATTGGGTCCCTACGAAACCGCCTTGGAAGGTGAGAATGATCCGTTTCGGTATCACGCATTCTGTGAAGGTGAGCTGGATGTGTTGGGGTAGGCCCTGCATTTTGGGATGGGTTACTGGAGTACGGGATTGAAATGAATCGGTGTAGAAGTACCTGTTGAGACGTCCAGCACGTTTCGGGGTTATCGTCAACGAGATATTTTTTACCGACAGACTTGTCTAGTGTCGAGCTGACCCTGAGGGATGGAATGAAATGGTCAGACGAGGATGGTGCGCGAGGTGGTGCTGACGGACTTGATGTTTGTGTCTGGAGTGATCAGCGATGTGAGATCTGCCGACATTGCAAAGAGGGCTCGTCGACGTCTGTCGTGGTCGTCCGACCGAAATTCTAAAAGTAGAAGAGAGGTTTGGTCCTGCTTGGCTGCACCCTCGAAATTGAATATCTCCGATCTTCCTTCCGCTCAGTCTACTCCCTAGTCATGGAAGTCGCGGATAATGACAGTCGAACACGTTAAAGCTGAGGGTCAACCTCTGCCAGGACTCAGGAGTCGAAATAATGGCCATCACGATATCCACCGCAATTTCTGGCACAGACTCCTGGACTCTTCAGCGGCGACACACAGACGACGGCGAAGGCCTTCCAAATTCCGGATTCCAATATGGAGGTGAAGGAGGAGAATCACCCGACATGCGAGATCATTCCAGAAGGACCTAAACGCCTTGAACGCATTGGCTTCCTAAGGTACGTTGTGGCGTTCTCTTGACATATACTGTGGCTGACATTTTATTGCAGAGATGCTTGCAGAATCAATTTCAAAGAGGATATCCCGGATGTCGTTGCGTAGCTGTAAACAAGCCCAAAAAGTTATTTTGTGTACAAGTTAGCTCTACTGGGCTCACTACGCAAGTTCTAAGTAGACCGAACCCATTGCTATTGCTACAGGATTTTGTTAAAAACATTCGATGAGATGGTGATTCATGCCTGGCCCTATCCATCAGACTGCAAGCAGACAATTTCTCTTTGCTATCGTGGCTCCAAAGACCGCGTTGATTGGCCAGCCCATATCATATGCAGGGGATCTGGCGGTGAGTAGTCTTTACTATTTACTTAATTGTACTGATCTGTCTAACTCAATTTTATTAGATGTTCTACCAAATCATCCCCACGAATATACCAAGCAGCCCGACGAATCTTTGGGGCCCACGGAACTGTCATACCCTACAGTTGTAATCGAAGTGGGGTCGTTGGCGACTTATCAAGCGCTCAGGATAGACTTGGCAGCTTGGTTCAGTCCCGGAATCCATGTGAGTCGTCACGGTGTTCTGCTATTTGACAACCAAGAGGGATGGCCATTTCCATATAGACACTCTTTTTATTAGTGCCCATCCTGGTAGTTTCCCGGAGAGGGGGACGATGTGCGGAGAAGTCACCGTCCGTTGGTGTGAAGTAATCCGTAAGACTATCATCAAAGGTGCACTGCAAGAGGAGGCAGCTATTCAACGCAGGCAGCATTTCCCATAAGCTGTATTCAAGATTGAAGATATTCTGGTTATGTCATAGTCGAAGCGTCTGCAGCATTTGGTGGCAGTGTTAAGGTTACGTACACAACTGTGGCACTGCTTTGACCACTCTTGACGCTGCTTGAAGACTCCGTGCATTGAACAACTTGACCGCCATCGAGCGCGTCTTCGCCTCTTGAAACCATTTAATCTTCTCTAAAGACCTTCTTGTCGACGATCCTGACGTCTGATTCAGAAAGACGTGCCCTACAACCCTGACCTTCATCATCTGTGCGTATCTCATTCATCGGGGCTACACTTGTAATCGAACGTTCTGGCCGCACTGTAGGGTAGATGGATCACAAGGAGACTCCGAAGCCTCGCCGACCCCTTCCGACTCCTGGATCTGTCCCCGCACAAAGGCCCAATACTCCGGTTCCTCTCAGTTCTTCTGCAGTAGCACCTACCTCGTTTTATGGTACATCCAATGCTCTACCTCTTCCGACGCGTTCGTCGACTATAGGGTCCAGCCATACTACCTATGTACCGCCTGAGGATCCACCGGCATATGTATCCTCGTCGACCACACCCGGCTTCCGGGAACCCGAACTTGTCGCCGAAGACACAATGGATACGTTGCCCGAGCTCACGCCCTCCAACAGCTGGGACGATAATACCAGTGCTGCGTCGTATTGGGATAGTTCCTGGTCGGGTGGTAATAATTGGGATCAGTTCAGCAACAAAACCTCTGCCGCTGATGCCTGGGGACCCACTCGGGAAAACTACGCCTTCGACCCCATGGACTACATAGTATCAAAACCTCTCGTCGACGTCACTATTGAAGGAAGAGATGAGTATGAAGAGAAACATTGGTGGGATCCGGCTCTACGTGACAAGGAACAGCGTCCAGGTCCAGGAATGCTTCCTCCCGTGCTTTCAGAGCAGCTACATGACCCGGACCATACCTTATTTTCGGTGAATGTCACCCCGCCGGATATCAAGATGCCTACTGCACCTCTTCCACCCGTACCATCAAACGAAACGCCGTCCGATTTGCAACCCACTTCCTCCCCTGCCCGTAATGCATGGTCCTCTCCCTCACAATCTCCTCCAGCATCCACCCCCGTGCCTTCTACATCTACCACTGCGCCGCCTCCTCCGCCTCCAACAGAGACAGATGTAAGGAAAGCTGTTCCTCATCCCAATGCGTATTACTGCCCGAAGGAAAATGGCTGGGTGATCCTCAGTTGGAAATCGTCGTCTGTGTCGCCTCCCCTTGCCAAGTCGTTCAAAGAATCTCGCCACCCGCCTCTTCCTGACCAAGAGCGCCGCAGACGCACGGCATTGTGCATCGGTGACGCGGAGCAGCCTTTCGGCCGTGCCAACAAAACACACCACTTTCACAAGTATGCAAAGGCTGTGGACTCGCACAAGCTTACTCCTGCGTTCCGAATGGAGGATTGGGAGGCGACGGAGACTGTCAAACGGAAGCGACGCGCCCAGACCATCACAGAAAACATCGATATCGAGCAGATGAATCCCCAGGAGCTCGAAGCGATGGATGAGGGTGATGTAGATGAAGAGGAGGAGGGGCGGCTGCTGGATCTCTATGTTTGCTGTCAGTGCTCCTTTTATTGTGTCGCGTCCGGGGTCATTCCTGGCGTGATCCCCCGTAAGTGTTTCGACGAGTTCGTGAGGGACAAGAAGAACAACCCACAGCCTGGCCAATCCGGAGAGCAGGCCGTTGCTTTGGGGTTTGAGACCCTTATCAGGTCAGTCACAAATATGCACTTATGCATCCGGCTTACTGGAATCATCACAGGGTTATCGAGAACAAGCTCTGGAAAGGCGAAAATCGACTCCTGCTGACAAAACGTACGAACTTCCAAGAGAAAATAGGCTGGAGTTTGCATACGTAAGTCTTCTTCCTGGTAGAAGCTTTTAAATTTCGTGTTGACATTTGTCAACCACAGGAAGCGAATCTTTGAGATCTTGGGATTTGTAGAGGAGTCGTACCAAGATGCACCCGCCCTACGGCCGCCACCGACCGACATCGTCAGTTCGATAGGCAAGATGAACCGCAGAAAGCTACTTCGTGCTTGGGTGGAAATCAGCGCCTGGGTGGTCGATTTGAAACGTGTTCATGGTAGATCCATTTTTCTGACCTGATCAAATTGTAAGTTTCTCACTGCTCGTGACAGCTTCACATTTCAAAGATTGGACGATGAAGATCACACCATACGTCCAAATCGAGAGCGCAAGAGAAATGTACCAGACTGCCATCGGAGCGCACCCCGATCAGAGTTTGTAATCTTCTTGAACACGGAGTAGTTTGTATCGCTGAATTTAGAAACAGTTCCCCGTGGTGAGCTGGCCGGCCCTCTGCTACAGGCTGTCCAAAATCTCCAGAGAGACTGGCAACGCCTTGGTTTGACGCCGATGTCATATTCCTCTGGTATGCCATCCCAAAATCTTTCTGCCTCCAAAGCCAATCCTTGCCCTTAGATCTCCTTGCCTTTGCATACTATGCTCAAGTCCGTTGCGACCCTGCCGGGACCATCGACTACTTCACGCATTTTTCAAACATCGTTCTCATCATGCAGAATTTCCCGGGCTGTCCGCAGTCTCTTCCAGAGATCCTTGCAACGGAGCGGTCCCGCGACCGCTTTACTACCGAAGATCTCCAGCGGGCCGCTGCTACACTTGGATTTGGGCCCGAGGGCTCATTGGGCGTGGATTACGATGTTGCCGATGTTCCAGAGGACTTCCTTGAGAGCGCCTGGAAGGAGTGCATCAAGAGGTCGTGGCGAGATGCAGAGCATGGTTCGGAGCTGTTGCGGGCTGCTCATGAAGCGTTCAGGATGCTTGCTGAGGCGAGGGGTAGTGAGTCGTTGAGGAGAATCTGGGAGTCTGGGAAGGACCGCGTGATGACTCCTGAAAAAGCGTATGATACGCTCGAGGTGCCGAAGGACGTCGAAGATTTTATGCTAATCACAGTTTATAACATGCGGGTAAGTTTGTTCCTCATCCTTCGTCTCGTGGTATAAGCTGGACTTATGATCGTCGTTTAAGATGGATGAGCTGCCATCGCAGCTTGATAAAATGAGGGAAGCCATGACAGTCATTGCTGAGGTGCGCGACAGCCAGCGTCTACGTCAGTTCTTGGAACTGGGGCGGGACCGTACGTGATCTCCATTCGTCTTGGTCCCATCCCAATGATACCTCTCCCTAGCTGGAGAAATTATTGTACCTATTCGCCCTGACCTGCCAAGGGGGCTTAATCAACTCGGAAACACCTGTTACTTGAACTCGCTATTGCAGGTACACTACAGTAAAATTCATCTATACTAGTGCTCACATTTTGCTCTTATTCAGTACTTCTACACTATCAAGGACCTAAGGGAGGCTGTCACCCCAATGTCAAAGCTTGACCTCAAGTCAGTGGAAGATGAGAAGCTCTCTGATGACGATCTCAAGCGCCATCGCGTGGGTGGACGGCTAGTAACAAGAAGGGAGATTATTCGCTCCAAAAAATGTAAAATTCCAAGATCCCATTTCCGACGTTGGTCTTCCCACTGACTCCATAAATTCAGTCATCAACCAACTCGCGGAGCTGTTTTTCAACCTTGAGTACGCCGACGATGCAGCAGTCACGCCTAGCATTGATCTCGCCAAGTTGGCGCTGGTCACATCAAGGGACGAGGAAGAAGACGAGGCGGATAAGGGAGGCACAGATTCCTCCAACGATACCGATGCTACTCTTGTGGACGACGCGCCGCCTCGGCCTGCTTTGAACGACATGCCAATCGACATGCCAATCGAGACGCCCAGGTCCCCGACGCGCTCACCAACGCGCTCACCCAATTCTGTGCTGGGCAAACGGCCGCGCGATGTCGATAGGCAGCCGAGCGCGATGGACCTGGACAGCCCGGTAGCGATTCCGTCCTCGCCCAGCCTGGATGAATTCGCCTCCAGTCCTTCGCGGCTATCAGATTCTCCGCCGCCCCTTCTGAGCCCTGACAGTCCCCCTAGAGCTTCCGGCTCGGGCTTTTCACATATCGATGTGGAGATCAGTCTGGATACGCCTGTGCCAAGTAGTAAACCGCCGCCTCTTCCACCGCGCAAGTCTGCTCAAACTTCTGATTCAGTGATGATGTTTGGTAAGGCGGTTGATTCTACCAATCTCTGGCGGCCAACTGAAGCTTGCTGTTTCAAGGAAAACAGCATGATGTCGCGGAGTGCATGGATAACTGCATGTTCCAGATCGAGACGGCTCTGCTGAAGTTTAACGGGCTAGGCGAATCGCAAGGCGAAAGTTCTGATAAGACAAGTGTTGTAAAGCGGTTGGTGGTATCCTTAGGACAAGTACACGCTATATCTAATTGGTCTCGTACACAGGCTTTTCTACGGAAAGCTCCGGCAACGCCTGACTGGCAATCAGCCGTCAGCATCGTCTATCCACGAAAAGGAGGACCTGTTTTCGCATCTTCCTGTGAACGTGACGGATGATGGTGTCGACATCTATGACGGCCTCAGCGGGTACTTCGACGATGTGGTCGAGTTTGACGGCGAAAAGCGGAGGATGGAAGTTTTGCTCATTGATCTTCCCCCATTGTTACAGATCCAGCTACAGGTCAGTTAAGAAGTCCTTCCTCTTGGTATCTAATCTCAGAATGCGTGTTTTCTAGAGAGTGCAATTCAACCGCGAAACTCTGCAGCCGTACAAATCTCAGGCATATGTCAACTTTGGGGAAACCATCTACATGGATCGGTTCATGGACAATGCAGACCCGCATAAAAAAGTTCAGTCTAAGGCGATCCAGATGCAGCTCAATGCCTGTAGAGAACGCGTTAGACTACTGCTCGAGGGCAAGGTCAGTTGTCAGCTACACAAGACTGTTATATGCAACTGACCATGTTACAGGACGGCTCTTACCTCACCGCCCTCGAAAATACAACCGAGTTCATGTCTAAGTTGGGGGAGTTTGAGGAAGTCGACGATGATCTCCTTTTCCAGCTGAACGACGAACATACTATGCTCAAGAATGAAATCCACAACCTGCGGGCTCGTGTTGATCGCCTAAAGGATGATCTGGAAACGCTTTGGCGCGACAATGCTGAGATCGCGTACGAGCTGACATCGGTGTTCATCCACCGTGGATCGTCGCCGTCGTTTGGCCATTACTTCTTCTACTCCCGCCATCTGCCTGATCACCCCGATTCGTGGTTCAAGTACAACGATTCGGATGTCACGGTGGTATCGAAAGATGAGGTGTTGGCAGATACGACTGGTTCGACCGCAAACCCATACTTGGTGCGTCTCAGCAGATTCATTTTCTTGTTTCCTAAGCTAATTTGCTCGATGTAAGCTTGTGTTTGCACGCAAGGGTTCTGAAGTCGTTGACACTGTGAAACGGTTTGACCCTTCCACAATGGTGGAAGACCCCCTCTAATGACTCTTTCCTCCTTACTGTGATCCGTTGGAGCATACCACACTCATTTTGCAAATATGTATCATACCATGTCTTGCTAGAAATCCTCCATCTAATGCTGTTCATACTTTGAGTGCAAGACTTTGCCCTAGTCCCACAGATCCCTTCCTCTCTCGGCCCCAGAACTACAGGTTCAGGCAAACTCTGCATCGATCACAGTATGCGTTGGGTCGCTGGTCGAGCTGTCAACACTCCCAAGTCACTTGGTATAGGCTTGAAGCTTGAAGCTTAAGATGGATTGCCGTCTTGAGGTTGACCGACCATGACTGATATCATCCAAATAACCACTAAGGATCGTTCAGTCCGTCAAGATGGTTCCCCAGAAAGATTTTCTCACCAACATAGGTTTCTTAGGCTTCGTGGGTATTGGTATCGACGTCGGTTGCATCCTTCGTAACCTCAGCGCTCTCCGTTTCCTCCACATCCATAGAATCAAGGATACCATCCAGCTTAGCTAAAATCCCATCTAGCTTGAGCTCGAGGTCGCCCGCCACGCCGTCTGCGGTATCAAGACGCTGGAGCAGTTCCGCAACATCGGCGTCGTCGCTGGTGCTGAGTTCGGACTGCGATAAAAGCGTGTCAAGTCGTGCTATGTCATCCGCGATTGTGTTCGTGTCTACGGCCGCAGGGGCTTGGTTGGTACCGTTGACGTTGGTAGCAGCCATCGGGAATGGTCTTGTTGATGACAAAGCATGTCGATG
>JABCKH010007984.1:0-18143 GCA_018851285.1 Lyophyllum semitale | reverse complement strand
GATTAGAAAAAAGTGCTGCCGATGTTTTTCTATTCACGATTTGGTAGAAGTTTTGAAACTCCCAACAAATGATAGTAATCAGGTCACTAATCACAACTTTCTGCCAAGACCGTGATTGATGGCATCTTTCGCCTCAATGTCTCCTTCACGCACATCACTCCTTGTGCCTCTCCTTGTCACAATTCGGCGTGTCTTGGTGTGTTTCTCTCGACTTATGAGTATGCGGGACACGCACTTTTTAGCTGAGCACTCCCCTTCCCGAACGTTCTTACAGCATCATCTTCTGTCCTTAGTTGCCCTCCCGCCTACCCTCTTGTGCTAAACAAGACCGCTCGATATAAGGTACCAAAGAGGATGACTACCTACTTACCATCAGTCAGTTCATCCGAAGGGCCATAGCATCCAGTTTTCAGCAGGACACGGCTGGGCGGCGGTAGGAAACGGTCGTGCAATGACGTGATCGGAGACCCGGTGTTCGATGCCGGTATGAGTCGCCTGAACGGAAAGGCAACGGATAAGTAGTTCCATGCGTACTCACCATGATCGGCATGGGGAGAACGGGGGTGAATACGGCTTGCCCAGGAGGGGAAATCGGAGCAATGAGGCAAAGAAGGCAGGGGAGAGTACAGCGGAGAAGGTGGGGAAGGGAACGGTAAACTGGCTATTCGGCGCGTCGTCTATCGGAGCCAGGAGACAACCCCACCCTACTCGTCCATGGTGAGGGGAGTTGAGGGGTTCTTGATGTCTGCTGGCAAAGGAGCAATGTGATATCAGAGCTGGGACGGCGTGAAGAGAAGATGTACACACCATCAGCCATGACACTGGACGGTGGCCTCGATATCCTCATCCACCTTCATCATGATATGCGTCGGTGGAACTGCAATAGCTGACGAAGCATCGAATGAGCGCTCGAAAACACAATGAGCACAACAAGAGAGAAGGCGTACACACCATTAGCCATGGTACCAGGGAAGGTAAGTATGACCGTTTGGTATCCGGAGTCGAGAGAAGAGGTGGAATGTGGCTGGATATCATCGACACTTGATCGGATGACATCACCCCTGCGCTCGTGCTCACTGGCAGCGCGCTCGTTCTCAGTCATCACCCTCAATGACTGCTCCCACTTCCTCCATCTATACGAACTCCTCTCAAACAATAATCCCAGCACGGCGTCCTGTGTCCGTCAACTTGTCATCTATGATTTCATGTGGAAATCGCGAATCAGGAGCTTTGGTGCACCTTCTGGTCGACGTAGCGCACTGCAGTCTGCGTGGAATCTCGCTCGTCGAGTTGTCGGAACACCGGAGAGACATCTTCCCCTCAACCGCAGGGAAGCCTTCTTCCGGCTGCGAAGGAACGCCCAGTGTTCCTTCCAATTGTACTTCATGCGCAGTCTCTGTGCACCCAGCCAATTATGCTCTATCCCGCCAAAGATCATGTGTCTAGTTTACGAGCAGGAAGCCTTCCCCTATTACGCCCGCTCTAAATCAACAACCTCTAAAAGAACTCCAAGGAGTGCACGCAATCATACAGACATCATCCACCGGACGCCATGGACGACGCTAAGTTCAAAGTCCATGCCGCGTTCGGCTTCTAGCGAATGGACACGGCAAAGGACCGTCTCTATCACCCTCCTCCTGGCCTGCATCCAACGCAATGCTTACTTTTGACTTCTGAGCGCTCATTTCACATCATGAACCAAACCCACTTCGTCAAAATGATCGAGAAGGACTTCCTTGACTCGGCCGCCCTGCTAGACCCAGCTCGCATCGCGCATCTGCAGCACGAGCTGCAAATGATGCGCCTCGCTGGTGACTGCTCCGTGCCACCCCTCGGGCGAGTCTACGACCAGGGCAAACTTTGCGGTATCATCATGCCTCTCGAGATAGTCCTCAGCCGGCCGCTACCTCCGTTATTCGCCCAGTACTACCAAAACTTTGCTGTTCTGCCACCCCGCAAGCACATCATCAATGCACTACCCAAGCTTGTCTCTCCCTTACATGCAAAGGGTATTATCCACGGCGAAGTACACAACATCCTGTTTTGCCCCTCGAGTGGTGAACTACGGTTCTGCGATTTCAGCCGTGCAATCCTTGAATCCGATAAACAGCTCCTGCTTGGTTTCTTGCCCCAGTACAATTCTCCTTTCTGCAACATACTTTACCGAGAAGCCCCAGGCTCAAAGTCCGACGATCTATACGCAACCGGGATTACAATATGGGACTTTACACCAGAAATCCACCCTTCGCCGGCGTTGGCTATGGGGACATCCAAGACGTTGTCTGCGCAGGATTTCACCCGGACCTCTCCCGTATAGACGATCTTGCAGTCCGCAAACTCATCGTTTGGTATCTTGATGCTCGCAATCCACCGTTGCCGTTGGATATGGCCGTGCAGAGCAAGGATGCTTGTGTAGTCGCGGACGTTGCGTTCAATGATTATAAAGCGACGTCTCCACACACTTAGTACGAGAAGATTGTCCGGTGCAAAGTATCTGTCGAGGGCTCGCAAGAAGAGGCGGAGGAGTGTTTGTGTATGTACCGTGTTCCCCTCGTTGTCGGTTGCAGACAGAGCCAGAAGTGTGCGGAATGTCTTTCCGCGACAATGGCAGAAAGCTTCCATGGAGAAAGTGCGGATGCAAGCTGTCCTCTATGAATCAGTATGATGTCTGTATCTGTACATGTTAACAAAAGGCTCGACTATGGAATTATGGTCAAAGAAATCGGGTATATACCAAGTTGAGCGTTCTAGCCTCGCCGAAACTCGACCTAGGTCCTCCAGAATGTCGATATGAACTCCCTCAGTCCCATCGGTTCGACGGCAACCTGCTTGTTCAAGCGGGGTTCAACATAACCATGGCCCAACCCAATGGCCATCATTGCCTCGACAAAGACCTTTTCCATAAAATCAGTCTTCGAGTCCGCCTCCTTCTGCAGATCCTCCGTAGATCTTTTCACGACCTCTATCTTCCTTCCCGTAACCTCCTCGGCGATCCTCACCACGTCGTCATAGGTGGCTACCTCACCCCCCATGTTCGTCTCTCTCTCCCATTTGTCCAGCTCGACCGCTGCGGCCACGAACTTCCCCACGTCCTGCACCCTGGTGAACGTAACCAGCTCCTTCCCCGTACCGGGAATCTCCGCTTTGCCCTCCTTGAGGTCCACCACGAACACAATGTCCAGCGCGCCGCTCAACCCCTCCTCCTTGACGTTCGGGTGCGCGGACCCATGCGCGAAGTAGTTCATGAAAATACCATTGCGGAACGCGGTCACCTCCAGCCCGCTCTCCTCTGCCGCACGCCAGACCTCAGTCTTCATCTCGCGGTATAACTGTATAGACTCGTTGGCTTCTGCGGCTGTCGCGAATTCTGAGGGCGCGAAGCGCTTCGCGCCGACCTGCTTTGCAGCGGCGAGGAGGTTGAGCTGGAACTCCACCATCGTGGATGGCGGGAACGCGACGATGCAGGAGATGAGTGTGTGCACTGGCGGATTTGATAGCGCAGAGACTAGGGAGGGGAGGGAGGAGTAGTCGACCTGCTTAACGAGTGCCCCCAGTGCGGAGAGTTCTGGTTGCGGGCCCCGGGTCAGAACGACGACGGTGTGTTTGCCGGAGGATAACAACGAGCAGATGATTTGGGTGCCGACGAGTCCGGTGCCTGCTACTGCTACGACGACCATTGTGGGTGCTTGAAGGGAATTTAGAGTAAGAAGATAGAGTGTGCTACGCTCGAGAGAGATGGCGCTGAGAGACATCGAACAAAATTAGCGGGTTTATAAATGAATGTCTAGCACATTGCAGCTTGGCACATTCAAGCGGCTTTGGAGCATTAGTCTAGCATCGCAAGCTTAGCACATTGCAGCTTGGGGCCTTTGACTGAGTGCCGGAACGACGCGTAAACCATCGTAAGAGACATTACGAAGAAAAACACAGAGATTGGAACGATGTAGCAAGCGTTTGAAGTTGAACGTCGAAGGAGGAAGGCGGGCTAGGACGGAGTGCAATCAGTCAGCAAAAACCAGTTGAGCCTCAGCAAGGTCAGTCAGCAATCAGTCAGCCAACAATCAGCCAAATGGACGCGTTGACCACCCCAATCCAAAGCTTCACTAGTCACTTTTATACAACGTTATAAGTCGGCATTTGAGATTCCGGGTTTGGAAATTCTGCGCCAGTCCGCGTCACCGGCTCCGGCCATCCGAGTCCGCGCCAGTCCGCCCACGTTGTTTAACCATCTGCACTCCTACAGCATACAGTAATACATTCTTATCTGAGTGTATCTCCATGACTTCGTGCACAGGGGCATGTGATCAAGTATGACTCATGGATCTCGCCACAGTCGTCACGGTGTTCGGAAGCCCTGCCAGAACGCTGTGATCAATCTGGCGTCAAGATCACAAGATGTGGGTCTTGTTCACTATTCCAACTGCAGCATCTTAACACAACACCCAGTTCATTGGTTCGTCGATTACGAGCTCGAAAAGCGGTTTGAACTCACGCGCGACGAGCTGCACGACATTATGGGCGAGCGGCTACCAGAGATCCAGCTGTTCTATGGGACAGCCGCTACTAACATCGATTCGTGAGTCGTTTATCGTTAATAACAAGTACCTATTCCTCAGACTTTTTAGGATATTGAAAGGCGGATTCAAGATTAGCGGGTTCAACGGACACCCTACGACGAATGGTGCTTCCGGGGCATATATCTAGCTACTTCCCACATTCTGCGGGTGTGGGCGTTAATAGAACTTTTTGCATGCCGTGGTGCATCTCTCCATAGCTTCCTCCTTGATGATTCAGTCATCCCTGGTCGTACCTGCAAGAAGGCGATGCGTTTGTCTAGTTTGACGGCCGTAATCCAGGCGAAGACCTCAGGCTGGTATCAAGCTCAGCTTCGGCGTGGGCGTTGGGGCTCAGACACGGCCGATTGGTACGGTGCATCACGGAATCCAGCCTTCGGCACCATTCCCAGCGCTACCTCCATTAGATATTCATGCAAGTTTCATGCGCAGTCTCTCACTATTTCTCCAGGTTAAATGCGTCGGGATCCTCCTCCTATCACGCCCGTTACTTGAATCACAATGAATACTAGGAGGGCAGTTCCATGTGAATCTGAAAACCTTTACACCATCCACTGACCTTCATGGACGGGGCGAAGTCCGAAGTCCATGCTGTGTTCGGCTCCTGGCGAATGGATACGGCAAAGGATCGTCTCTATCACCCTCTTCCCGCGGGCCTGCATCCAACGCAATGCTTACTTTTGACTTCTGAAAACTCATTTCACATCCTGAACCAAACCCACTTCGTCAAAATGATCGAGAAGGACTTCCTTGACTCGGCCGCCCTGCTAGACCCAGCTCGCATCGTGCACCTGCAGCGCGAGCTGCAAATGATGCTCCTCGCTGGTGACTGCTCCGTGCCACCCCTTGGGCGAGTCTACGACCAGGGCAAACTTTGCGGTATCATCATGCCTCTTGAAATAGTAGTCACTGGGCGTAAACCTCCCTTGTTCCGACATTATCCCCCAAATTTCGATTCTCTGCCAACCCCCCGGCACATCATCAATGCACTACCCACGCTCGTCTCTCGATTACATGTGGAGGGTATCATTCACGGCGGAATCGAAGCGTCCAACGTCCTTTTTGTCCCTCGAGTGGTGAACTACGGTTCTGTGACTTCGGTCGTGCAAGCATCCAGACCAAGAACCAATCCCCTATTTCCCCCCTACCCCAGTACAATTCTCCTTTTCGCAACATGCTTTACCGAGAAGCCCCAGGCTCAAAGGACGACGATCTATATGCAACAGGGATCACCATATGGGAGCTCTACACCGGGAGAGGGAGGAGTAGTCGACCTCCTTAACGAGCGCCCCCAGCGTGGAGAGCTCTGGCTGCGGGCCCCGGGTCAGAACGACGACGGTGTGTTTTCCGGAGGATAACAGCGAGCGGATGATTTGGGTGCCGACGAGGCTGGTTCCTGCTACTGCTACGACGACTATTGTGGGTACTTGAGGGGAGTTTGGAGTTGGTAGATAGCTGCTAAACTCGAGAGAGATAGTGGTAAGAAATGTCGAGACAAAAAGATAGCGGGTTTATAAACGGCTGCCTGGCACGTTGCGGCCGGCACATTCAAGCAGCTTGGGGCCTTTGATTAAGGGAAGACACGACGCGTGAACCATCGGCAGAGACATTACGAAGAGAAACACAGAGATAGGAAAAATTTGGCACATTCAAGCAGCTCGCGGTCGTTGATTGAGTGCCGACACGACGCATAAACCATCGGCGGGGCGTGGCGAGGTAGGCTTGTGACCAGCCTGTTGAGGTGAATCCTGGTGAATCTCAACAGTCTAGTGGAGAGGAAAACCACTGACAGTTGAACGTTGAAATAGGAACGACGGAAATCAGTCAGAGAAGGTCAGTCAGCAATCGGTGAAGTGAGATGTGGTCTCATATCGGTCTCATACCAAGACCGTCCACGCGTAGACGGTAAAACGTGTGAAGGGGGCTTATTACAGAAGTGAAAATGAAGACGCGTCTGATGATGTACATAGGTGATGCCATCAACTTACCAAATTTGGTCATGATCGACGATTTGTGACCTTACACTAATGGTCGTTGCTGGTTCCTCTCAGTTCATTGACCTCACCTTGGATACAGACGATTATATCTTTCCTCCCGGAAAAGGCTTGGGTCTCTGCCATTTTCAAGACTCTGTTATCATCCTTGACGACGAAGACGACAACGATGTTCAAATTTTGACCCCTTTAAATGAACAAAAGTCAATACGTACGAAAACTCGGCAGGGAGTCCAGTGGTCCGACGTCAGCTATTTCTTTATCCGCCTTTAGACCCGATGTGAATGGTTGTCCAGGATGAAGTCTTGATATTGAGTAGTTCGCCAGTGGCGTCGTCCTCAAAATTTGCCTCAGTCGGACGTCAAGAAACAGACTCCTTGGCAAAAGACGAAGCACTGGCACGTCGTCTCGCTCAAGACTTCGATGAAGGTGAGCCGAACGCCGCTGAGGACGAACGTTTGGCTCGTCGATTGGCCAACGAGGAAGAAGAAAGTCACAAAAAGTTTCTTGAAACCATTGAGAACGATGAAGTAAGTTTTCTCGATGCAAAAATTCTCCGTTGATCAGAAGCGCCTTATCAGCTCTTTTCTGCAAGGACGGAATTGTGTTCTCCGTTGTAGTGAACGCCGCAGACAACACACTCGAGGACGGAAGCCCTGCCCACCCCGACGATCTGGAGAGGTTTCGACTGTGGAAAGAACTCTGTGAACAATCTGGCGTCAAGGTCACAAAATGTTAGTCTTGTTCACCATTCTAGCTGCAGTAATTTATGTAAAATAACACTCAGTTCACTGGTTTGTCAATTACGAGCTGGAAAAGCGGTTTGAACTCGCGCGCGATGGGTTGCACGACATCATGGGCGAGCGGCCGCCAGAGATCCAGCTGTTCCATGGGACAGCCGCTACCAACATCGATTCGTGAGTGTTTATCGTCAGTAACCAGTTCTGGTGGCTCAAGATTTTTTAGGATATTGAAAGGCGGATTCAAGATTGGGGGTTCAACGGACACCCTACGACAAATGGCGCTGCATCGGGACGGGGCATATATCTAGCTACTTCCCCTGCGCATTCTGCGGGGTATGCTATTGGCGTTAATAGAATTTTTGCATGCCGCGGTGCGTATCGCCTTTCCTTCATATTCTCCTTTATCGACGGTGATCCAGTTATTCCTGGTCGTACCTCCAAGAAGACAATGCGTACCCTTCCTCCGTCGATCCACCCTGGATTAGAACGATACGAATGCTATGCCGACCCTGATGGTAGCTTCTATGTTCATAGATACCAGTCGCTAGTCTTACCATGCTACGTAAGTCCTTGCATCTATCCCCGGAGAAATATTGAAACTTATTTTCTTTGCAGATGATTGAATTTGACTGGGCTGTTGCTTTAGCGGGTGGCATGGTCCACGATCCAGTCCCGGTCGTTGGCATTTTGGATTTACCACCCTTTCCACGACCACCGCCAGTTATCCCGGTTGCTAAGATAAGAAGGCAAGCATTGCTGCGAAAAAGAGATGAAGGTCATAACACAGATGCCGTACCGGCTGGACGCAAGAAAACTCGCAAAACACTTACTGAAGATGAAGGTGCTTCCGTGCCACCGCGAAAAAAGCAGCGTCGAACACAGCTTGCGGTGGATGACGATGGGACTGCTTCTCAGCGACCACTATGACCTCCGTCATCACCACCAACTTTTCAGAGACGCCCGAAGTTACAGAGTGGGCGCCCGTTGAGGCGAATCGCAATCGCATGTCCGAGCAACGAAATGTTGCAACGTTGAAAACGGCTCGGTCGAAAACGCCATGAAGAAAAGTAGCTCAGATTCATGTTATGTAGATACAATATAACATCAACATCAAGATGGCGCTACAACTCACCGTAACCTAAGTAGCGTACCCAGGATCAACCCACCAGATCTGTCATTGTCTAGTTTCACGACAGTGTACGGCCAAGACCTCAGGCTGGTATTAGGCTCAGCTTTGGGGTGGTGTCGCCTTGGGCCTGGCCTCGGCTCACCAACCATTTTTGTGCCCACCCGCCACTCATCTGATCCTTGCCATCCCACAATAGCTCCTGGTGTCAAAAACACCGGCGATAGCAAGGTTCTTGAGACCCGAGCTAAATTGATAGTAGTAGACGATGCAGCCTTCGACCCCGATCCCGTGGAGCGCGTCTACGGTCTTAGTGTAGTGTACAGCGGTCGTCGTCGTGAAGATATGACGTGGTGGTGGTGTGATGTCGTTGAGGATGCATCTCTGGATGTGGTCGTTAGCAGGGTTATAGCCGATTGGCAAGTGGTACGTACCGCAAGTGTCTACCAATGGGCTTCTGCTTCTGGGAAGGTCAATGTATAAGATTGATCATGCTTACTGGAATTACATGTCCCAGAGGCTCTGAAGCGAAATAATTTCGAGATCCTGAAGAAAAAAGCCATTTCATTGAGACAGCATGTTTATGAGACCGTAGCTGCATGCCGGACGACCATAGCTGCATTCCACAGTGCTGAGGAGATGAGGCAGAGATCTGACGATGGTCGTGGTCAGGAGCCAGGTTTGTTCGGATTTTGTCAATTCTTTGATGTTGTCTTGCTGTGACCGAGACGGTCATGTTCCCCACTTCCTGCTTGCCAGCGATAACTGCTTAAACACTCATAATTTATAACTAATATCGGTCAAACTTCAGTTCTTAACTAAACTCGAATGGTTCAACCAGAGAAGCGGCTATTGTGGCACCCCAGAAGGGACAACAGGTTCATTGTAGGCGGAGGGTCGCAAATAACACTATACGAATGGGCTCCAGACCATCCTGGGATAAGACAGATCACCTCGCAGCATGATTTGCAGCATTTGAAGGTGAGTCAACATATTGCTCAAAGTGCTCTGTGTGACGGAAGCTCCAGTGTTTCGCATGGTCTCCAGATCCCAGCTTCGACGACCTGATAGCAGTAGGAAACTCGAGCGGAAAGATAGAACTACTACGCCTGGAAGCTGCTAAAAACTCGCAACGGAGTAATGTGCTGTCCAACGGCCAGGGAATTCCTCTCATGGTCCGCAATTCACGTTCCTGCAACTCCTTGGCGTTCTGCACGGCAGACCCCAATTATCTCGCGTCTGGGTTCGACAAAGTACGGGGAGACTGCAGCCTGATAATATGGGACGTCAGCACCGCGTCTTCCCTACTCTCTGTGCCTTTGGGAAACAACCATGACACCCTGAAACGACCTGCACGCGCATACCCCGTCATCCCGCAAGCCGATGTTGGGCGAGGCGCCGACAGTCGCGTCCTCCAACAACATGCACCAACAGAGACGGTGTCCACCGTCTGTTTCCTCCCACAATCGACCAATCAGCTCTTGGCAGGCATCTCCCACCGCTGGCTCCGTCTCTTCGATCTCCGCAGCCCCGTGCCCTCGACGACCAATGTCGCGTCCAAGGTTCAGGGTATCGCCACGGACCCTTTCGACCCGCACCGCATCGCGTGCTTCGGCGACGGCATCATTACCGTCTGGGACTCGCGCAAGCTGCAGATGCCGGTCCTCACATTCACCGAAAAAGACGCATCTGCAGACTCGGCGCACCTCCGCCCGAACTCTGCCTTTACAGCCATCGAGTTCTCGAGCACCCGGCGAGGGACACTCGCGTCGCTTGAACGGGATGCGACGTATGTCCGGTTTTGGGATATCATGGATGCACAGGCGCATGCGCACGACGACGGCCCATTGGACGGGAGCAAGATGCGGGATCTGGCGAGGGCAGGGCGGAAGTCGTGGGCCAATCTGCCGTGGCCGGCTGGGTCGAGCGGACACAATCAGTCGCGGCAGCACTCGCCCAAAGACCACAATGCCCCCGCGTCTGCGGTCCTATTTGATACCCGGAGGAGTAAGTCCTGCGTTTGGTCCTTATACACAGACTCTGATTCTTCCACCAGCCAAAAGCTTTACCCGACCCCTGGCATCGTTCGCACTTGCCCCCAGCCCCACGCAGCACCCGCTAACCTCCAATGTCATGGTTGTCAACAGAGAAGGCGACCTTGAGCTCTACGCCGTGCACGACACGCCCAAACCGACCGCCTGGAGCTCCCGTGGCGACCTCGCCATTGCAGCTGGCCTCTCGTGCCGCATCGTCGAAGGCACCCGCGAATCGGACACGCCCGACGACGCGCTCTCCGGCTCGCTGTTTGGGCTCGCCAACGGAGGGGGCGGCTCACGCTCGCGGGAGGACTCGATTTTGCGCGGGAGGCAGAAGCCTGTGATACCGCCGCCGCCTAATAAGCATATGCCTTCTTTTGGCCGGGGAGATGAGGACGGGTTCCCAGCACTGGTGTCAGTGCGGCCGACAGGTGGGGACAACAGTGTGAATGGGATGAGCAAGAAGAGCCCGCGGGGAGATGGGCTGGAGCATTCTGCGGGACGCGCGGCGGTGAGCCGGAATCATAGTGCAAGCAGGGCAAGACGTGCAGGTGGTGCGAAGGGTGTGAATCTTGTTGTGGAGCATGATATATCGATGGTTATGAGGAAGAGGGCGTTGAGGGGATATGGACTCTCTGAGGTATGGTATATAGTCCCTGGGCGAAATATAACCTTACTGATTTCTGGCTTATAGCCGCAGAACAACATGGACATCATACGAGAATGCGATCCACCCCACCATGGGACACACATGCTGGGCGACTTGTGGGCATGGATATCTCGTACGTCTAATCTATATTATGCTATTTCTCTTCCAGTCAAACTAACATCCATTGTGCAGACTCCCACGATTACCTTTCCGTCCCAAAGTCCGTCCTCCATGGCTACGACTTTGCCTACCAAGGCCTCCTCGGCATCTGGGAAGGCTTCCAGGCTCTCCCTGCTCCCGACCCCGACTTCCCGCCTTTGAGTCCATACTTTGATGCTCCATCGTACAACGACCGGCGTCGCGCCCATGGGCCTGTTGAGGAGCTTTTTGGCAATTTCCAGGCTGCACTAGCGGCGTTGGCGGCGCGTAGGGCGGGGGATCGACCATGGAAGCCGACCGTCGCGACAACAAAGGGGCTACAGAGGCAGATTGCGCTGCAGCTTGTCGGGTGGAGCTTGAGAGAGGACGAACTGGCCGACACACTCCATAGGTTCGTCTTGTTTGTGTCTGGGTACGGACGAAATCTCATGTCTTCACGGTGAATTTTTTGACAGATGGGAACGGGAAGGGGAGTTGTCGAGAGTGGCGTGCTGGTTGGTGTTTACGAAGCAGTATCCCAAGGCTATTGCTCTTCTCATGAAAAGCTCTGGTAAGTTCTCGAATCGGCAGATGTTCTGGTCCATGCTGAAAGATATTAGACGAGTCGCACTGCATGCTATCAGGTACGATCGCTGCTCTCGTCCCGCATGGGCCCAGAAGCACAGACCTCCGTGAACACTGCGAGCGGCTCATCGTGCGGCTGCAGGACCCCTATTTCCGCGCCATGCTTACTCACCTCGCGCTGAATGACTGGTCCGAGGTGCTTGAGGAGGAGTCTCTGCCCTTCCGAGAACGCCTCGCAATCGCCTTCCAGTTCCTCGACGACAAGGCCGTGACGTCGTATCTCCGCCGGTGCATGGACCGCGCGCTGAGCCGAGGCGACATCGATGGGATCATCGTCCCCGGGCTCGCAAGCAAGGCGGGGCTTGACATCCTCCAGGGCTACGTTGACCGCACGGGCGACATCCAGAGCGCGGCGATCTTGGGGTCGTATGTATGTCCGCCGAGGAATCCTAGTCATATGAAGAGAATCTCGGGCGTCGAGAGGCGCGCGGGGAGGTGGGTGGAGGGCTATCGGGACTTGTTGGATGGGTTTCAGATGTTCCACCACCGGGTTGGTTTCGATATCGAGAGGGGGCAGGTTGCGTTGGGTGAGAGGGGCGGTGTGGTTACCGGTGGCGGCGCCGTGGGCGATTGGGTCCCGCGGCAGATACTTATACGGTGCAACTATTGCAATAAGCCTGTCATACCCGAAGGTGGGATTGGTGTCGAAGTTGGTGGGGTGCAACAGATGGGAAGGGTATGTCCCGCTCTTTCTTGCAAGGCTCCTAAACTGATGGGTCTTTGCAGCCGACTGCATGTTATCACTGTAATCGTGCACTACCAAGGTGCTCAATCTGTTTGATGACACTTGCCATTGTTCAAGACGCAGCGCGGGAAGCTGAGCTTTTGCATTCACAATCCAAAGGTTTGCAACTACCAAACCACGCTACCTGTCTTCGATGACTTAGCGAGATTTCTTCAGATACCTTTGACGATGCAATCGTTATGTGCCAAACATGTCGACATGGTGGTCATGTCGCACATATCCTTGATTGGTTCTACGGAGAGGATGGGGGGCCTGCACATGATGTCTGCGCCGTCGCTGACTGTGATTGTCGCTGTGCCGAAGAGATCTAGACATAGATCTTGCCCTGTGCAGATTTTTCCATATCGTGAGTTTGACAGTCACTGTGCATGACTTGTATGCACCTATTGACGATGTACACAGATCGCATTACTATTTTACCTCATGAGTCAGTTATCCACTATGTACCTAGTGATATCTCGATACAGTGTACGTTTCAACTTCAAGACAAGCTCAACGGTTTTCAGAGCCTAGCTTTCTCTTAGCACGGCACAATTAACACGCAAAACAGAATCCAAACAACCTGGCTCCTGCTCGAATTGCCCGACATATCCGCTTTGTAACTCGTGATGTGTCGCTGACGGGAATTCGTCAATCTGATACATGAAATCAACTCGTTCTATTTCTGTTTTCGCATTTTCGTCTGCCGTCTCGTGGATATCAATCCGCTGGGGGCTGGATGGGACCCGAGGACGCCCAGGAACGGGTGGTGGCGATGGCGAGCCGCGACGCGCTTACTCTAACTCCAGGCTTAGCATTTGGGCCTTCGGGTTCGTCGCGCTTAGGTAATGTACTGTGTCTCGCAGCTTCACTTGAGTCAAGTTAGCGGGGACCGAACATGTTCTCGTTCGCAGCTCTACCTCTCCACAACTATGTCATCCAAGAGACCACGGCGCGACACGGGCGCACGAGATATGTCCACGGATATTCCTGATACACCAGAGGCCGATATTACCGTTATTCGCTGGCTCATGAGACAGTTCAGTGTGGATCCTGCCATGTTGAAGAACGATGACTCAGGTCTGTCGTTATCTCCGTCTTGAGGTCTGGTGTGCTAATGAGTTAACGTAGAACATGGCGGGAGAGTTAGCCCCTCCAAAGTCACTTGTGCTGAGGTCGCTCCTCTCGTACGACTTGATCCTATCAAATCATTACAAGACACTGGGACCTTTAAGCTTTAAGATCCACCGCTCTAGGATTCCCACTCATCTTTTCAAGTCGATCGTGACGGACATGGATATCATGTTAATGCAGTACGGCCCCCCTCGTGAGCATCAGACGGAAGAGGCAAGATCGAGGTTTTTTTCTCCGGTACGAACAATCTAAATCTCTCGCGCCCTCAAAAGTTCACTGCAACCATCAGGTTTTCAACCACCTAGCTCAGCAGTTCACTTTCATGCTGAGAAGTAACCCAAAGACTACCGTCGACGGTCGCGTCGAATACTTCTTCCAAACTTTTGGCGCTGTCGCAATTCTCTTTATTCAGAAGAAGCTCGAAACGAAAATAGAGGTGGAGCGGTTGAAGGCTATTGCTCAGGTTATAGCTGAATGTGATGGTAAGCCTCGTGCGTCCCAGGCCTACACTTTCTGCTCCTGACCTGGAAGTAAAGGCTGCGACCTCAAGAACTCGTCTCGTGGGTATTCCCTACCTATCCACTGTGTTTTTATGGATATCGACGACGACTGGGCCTTCGAATTTTTCAAGTTCGAAAGAAACCCAACTCCGGCTTTCATCCGCGGCTGCTTTCCTGGAGATCCGATGCACCTCCGGCGTGGCCTGAGAGTGCCCAATTTTACACGTATAGAGACTTCTCTTCCTTTCATTTTGCAGCTTCGCGGTGTATGCGAGACGATCTTTGACATGATGCTGAGCGCATATATCGCAGGCTTGAAGGCGTATCACAATCGATCGGAAGAAATGGGGAAGAAGCAGGGTTCGAGGAGACCGAGTCTAGATGGATGTGACCGGGCGCTTCAATTGGCTGAACGTGCGTTGGCAGCATTTAGGGAGGCTGAGGTTCAGCGCGAGGGTGGTGATCTTGATTCAGCGGATGCGACCGTTGATCAAGCTCTTCTTGCATTACAGGAGAGGTATCAATTCTACTCCTCTGCACGTCTGATCAATCATTCCTTACTCTTTCTCAGTACAGGAGCAGTGCCGACTCTATACACATCTAAACTCATCATGAAGGACTGGAATGTTGAGGTTAGAAAGGGATGAACTTGCGCCTTTTCACATATGAATTCATTCGAGGGTATGTTATTGCCCTTGATGAAATGACATGAAATTTGTTTTCATTTTCAATTCTCGACTCTCAACTCCGTTTTCGTCGTAGGGAGGAAATGCGGCAGGTTTCCCAATTCGTTGCCTCTATGGGCTCTCGCCCGGAGGAGCGTGCGCTCTCCGTTTTCTCAATCAGCTGCTACGACGATTCATGGACGGCGAAGGGGAGGAGGGCACATGAATAGCAGCAGGCGGCGATGTTTCGGGATTTTTCCCATCTCTGGCGCTACGTACCTGAATATGTGCAGCTCTGACAGCTCTGGGGTGATCATCCTGACGAGGTTGCCGCCGCCGAGGCGCTTACTATGGACGACTAGCTCAAATCATTTGTATTTCCATTTTTATATGATGCGCACAAGGAGCGGCGCTGTGGTGATGGGGTGATGACTGGGTTTCTTGCTATGATCCAGGATCCTGTTGCGGTTGGGCGTTCTTCTGTGATTTCGCAGTGCTTGATGGACGGGTGGAAGGACTACAAGAAGATGCACTCTGGGTGGTCGCGCTCTCGTTGGGCTTAAATTTGTATCCTTGGTCTCAAGGTTTGATCTGTCGTGAATTCCAACATGTTTATGCTCATACTCCTCCTTAAATTTCACATGTGCAGCCAAGAAACACGATACAATAATGTTACATAGGTGCTGAGTGCACGCGCGTTCTGTCTAACTACGCCCGGAAGCACGTCGATGGCCAAGAACTTCCTGTTGAGAGTCAATACCGGCGGGGTGTGTGCGAAAGACTTAACTAGACTTACCGAAAAAGACTTCAGAGTGAGGGTGTTCTGAGCCGGTGTTCGCGTCGGGACGTCGAGAAACTTATCAAATCTGTCCGGGTGGTCGACGTGCCTGATACGGAGCCTAGTGCCTTCTTGGACGACGTACGTCTCCCACTTCGCGTCGGGCCTGTACCCGGCGGCAAAGCTATCTGCTTGCGCGATCTTCACAGTCGTCTCGAACTCCTTCGATAGCTTCATGGTCGCGTCCAGCGACGCCTCGATGGACCGCACTTCATCCCCGGTAGTCATGGAGTAGATCTTGATCTTAGGAGGGGTGGGCATGTACTGGCCTTTGCTGTTCACAAAGTCAAAGCTATAGCAGTGGATGCTTGCTAACTTGTCGCCCCAGAGGCGGAGATACACATCGTCGATCAGCGGTGTAACCAACACCTCCTCGCCTTCTGCAGGTTTAGCCTGGGAATCAAAATAAATTGTCAACTGAGAGTCCATAAGACTCATAGATGACTCACCCCGAGCTGAATAGGTGGTGTGCGACTCGCCATCAGCTGTGCCACTGCTGCATCCATAATTGCATCGTCTTCTTGCAGGACCTTCATACCGTTTTCGACAGAGCCGTAATCGTGTCGTAAAGCATCCCGGAACTCCTGCTCGGACAGGCCATTGCGCTTCGCCTCAGGGCGCAGCCATGCTGTAACTTCGGGCCTCTCTGCTGGAATGTTCGGGGCCGATCTCGAGGTCATAGTGGTCACTGAGGTTGCAGCGGTGTAGCGTCGACTCATGATGTACGTGGAATGCGAGAAGATGAGAAGTAATATGGGACAATGCGAGAAGAGGTGGATGTTATATGCGGTCGGACAACAGCATTCGATCAAATTGATGTGGCGCTCGTCATCACATGACTCACATGTGATCACAGCGCGCGTACTACGTTTCGCGATGAGGATAACGGGTTGGACGACGTCCCATTGTTCCTCCAAGATAATCATTTCCTGATTAACACGGATTTCCCATTCAAGCGGACTATGGAAGCATTGTCAACCTGAATTATCATGCTCTGCTCACGTTCTTCTTTATCAATTCTTTATTATGCTCCGATGTTCGCGCTGTCCCCAACCATCATGTCCGCTCCGCGCTGTTTCTTACCACACGCTCTGCCCAGGTTGCTCTGCCCTGCCTGCGCGGTTACGCTCCAACCCGTTTTGTTCTTTATTATGCTCTGTCTGTTGCATTGTCCTTTATCATGCTCTGCGTGGGCCCCGCATTATGCTCCGTCCGCATCGTTCTTTGTCATTAATATGCTCGTCCCGAATTATTCCTTATTATGCTCTTCCCGGAAGTTCTTAAAGCTCGGCCCATCAGGCCTATTTAGATTTCGGGCTTCCGGGAGTCAACATCAGATATCACCTCCTAGAATACCCTTGAAGGTTGTGAACTGTTGCTGCATAGCAGAAGTGAGTTCTTGCACGTTTATTGAATCTGTCGATTTTCCTGACATTTTACTAGTTTTGAACTTACCCAATATTTCTCAGTAATGGTTGTAATTTGATTCATACACACTAGAAGGCTGAACTGCTTTTAGGTTCATCTTTCATCCATCACCATGCCAGCGCTAAGGTGGATTGGTGCTGCTGGCACTTTAACAATCGATCAGGCCCAAATCGACATCTACCTATTAACCGGCCCCGGAGCCGCTTTGAAACGCGCGGTCCACATCTGCGTCGGCACAGGTGTAGGCTTCATGTACATTGAACGGCGAGGCGTCGCCGTCGGAAATTGGGTTGCTCGACCTGCTATAGCAGACCTCGATGTCCAGGATCACGGCATGCATGGGGCTCCAGCACCGCCATTTCTGGTACCTCCCATTATCGTACTCCAAAATGGTGTTCCGGTTTTCGCACCTGGATATCCCATACTCAATAACCGGCGGGCGGTGGTGACGAGGGCTATCTTCCTCCAGGGACCAGGATTCATTTACATTCAGCATCATCGCCCGCACTCCAATTCCCCGATGGTACCCATTCCCGGCGTAGTGTAATGAACATGACCGCCGGAACTCAGTCACGCCACCAACTAGACCAAAAGGCCACAATGTCTAGGTCTCTAGACATTAGTTCCGGTGCTATTTAACCTGTTCATTACATCATCCCCCCTTCAAGGCGATGCTCTGCAGCGCAATTGCGGAGAATCTGCAGAGGTTAAGTAGCGACCCCCAGGGACGGGACCCTGCCAGCCAACGTGGTTCAGTGAAGGGCGAGAGCCCAGTATAGCCGAAATGGATTGAGGTCCACCAAGTCTCAACCCAAGAGTGCGGAAACTCTGCCATACCGGGGGATTGAACCCTTGACTGGTTGACCTAGACATTTTGTAATGAACATGACCGCCGGAACTCAGTCACGCCACCAACTAGACCAAAAGGCCACAATGTCTAGGTCTCTAG